>CABFOQ010050014.1:0-47894 GCA_900660455.1 Gephyroberyx darwinii | reverse complement strand
AAAAAAAAAAAACACTGTCGGCTTCATTGAATGGAACAGTCACTATCAGCTCTGTTGTCTATGTATCAACTGAGATTGACCCTATGCTAACACGTGTTTGGTCTTTCCTGTTATGACCTTATTTATTCATGACAATTGCTTAAAACATTAACTTTGAGATTAGTAATTTAAATGAAAATGTACTATACATAGTTAGATTTTTTTTTATATATTTTTTTTTCAAATTCAAAGATGGGCTTTTGTGTGCAGTTTCTACATACTCCAGTTCCTTTTTTATGTGCAAAGCATTGTATGTTCTGATTTGTCTTAACATTTAAATCTAAATGCATTCTATAAATGCCATTAACTCATTCTTTTTAAAAAAAAAAAAATGCAACAATTATAGGTAGGTGTAGTGTCAAAATGTTGAATTGAGAAACTAGCGATCTGTATTTTATAGAATATTTTACGGTAAAAGGAAATTTGCTTGAAGATTCATATTTGAGATGAATTGCACAATGCATGTGTCATGCAGTAAGTGGAAAAACATGCTGCTTTCAAATGCATAGTTACATTCTGACCTTGTTCAATTTTTTAAAAAAGGTCTTGAATTTGCATTCAGTTGTGGCTTTTGTAGTTTTCTGGCTATCGCATGCCCTGATTTTCTGCCATGTTAAATGTATTTATTTGCCTATAGATAAACCACGTTTCTAGAACCAGAATAAATTGATCCCTTAATTACACCAATAAAATATTAAATAACAATCTGATTTTATGCTGAATATTTCTCAAAAATGATGGTTGACCTTCCCAGCTCTACTCATCCCTGAACACGTCTTAGCCATGCACCTAGTGGTAGGTGGTTCGTTGTTATGGTCCCTTGACAGAGAGAAAATCTTAATTAACATGATCAATGTGTGCTAGAAATGTGGGCTTTGGATAAATTTACTTGTGAAACTGGAGGATTTGCTCGATCTGATGGATTACGTTTCTTAAGATAAGGAATATGGGGTTATTTCTGCATTAAAAACCCTATTTAATACAGCAAACAATTCCAGATACCACAACTTCGGAGCCAAAGAGAAAATAGAAAACCCGTGTTTGTCGGTAGATGGACACCTTGTGTTGGTGTGTTCGTATGAGCGAGCGAACCAATCGAGATCGAGCTTCAATTTTTGAACGTTCAACTATCGTCCAATGACGTTGGAGTTTGTTACAGCCGCTACGTTGTCATTGGCAACGTCCACTGCGTTCATCAGTTTCTCAAGTGTTGTATTGCTTGGTAATGGAATGGAAATATAGTTCACTTCCAAGATAACAATAACAATGTCTGCGTTTTGCCAGTTTTATCCATTTCGCTCACTAGATATTTTATTTTAGTGATGTTTGTTTTCCATTTCTCTTCAAACTAGTTAGTAGTTTAGTAGTTGCGAGCTAAAAAGTCGTGTTAGCTGATTAGCTTGCTAGGTAACGTTAGCTTGTTGAGCTAACGCCTGCTAATCTCCTTTGGATAATCCCAGTCTCTCCCATTAGTAGCGTCTTGTCATTCTCATAGGAATTTTACCAAGAAGCTCTGAATGGCAAATGGTTACAGTCGACCGAGACTGTTGATCTTTGCAGCTTTATAGCTGGATACTCTAACTTGAAAAACTGCACCGTATTTTTTTGCTTCACAAGACTGAGATCAGAGGTGTCTCACTCAGTCGAGAAAGAAGATGGAGCTCCACCTAAATAGAGTCGATTATATGCAGGTAAAACTATGTAGATTCTTCGTTTCGACTGTGGTACAGTCAGGTTTACATTGCTCTTTCACTTTGACCAAGAGGTGTATGTAATGCTCATTATGTTATCAAACTCTACTGACAATGATATCCTTTCTTAACGTTACTCTATTTAACCCATCCATAGTTGAATCTCTTTTGCCTCTTGGTATACCCTCTTTTCTACATATAATCACAGGTGGGCGTAACATCCCAGAAAACCATGCGGCTGCTCCCAGCATTGGGAAAGAAGGCAACCCAAAAGGTACTGTTAACCTGTATTGAAGCTAGGTAATGCCAGTAGGCAATGCTACTTGCCGAAACATAATATAGAGTGTGTATAGTTTTCCTTTCCATTGAATATCAACAGGATTTATACCTTAGTCATCTTGGTTGGTGACTGTGTTTCAGGTTGCGATTGCTGATCACGATGGTGTACTTACATGTTTTGGGATGAAGAAGGGAGAGGCAGTGGTAAGTATTTATTTTGAGCTCATGCCTTTTCATTATTGTCATAGAGCCAATGGGACCAGAATGCATCGATTTTTAATCAAATCTTTCTGTTTCAGCCCGTGTTCAAAACACTCCCAGGGCAGAAGATAGCCAGACTGGACCTTGGAGGAGCTGCGGGAACTCCACAGGAAAAGATCTTTGTGTGTTCTGGTTCTGAGGTCCGAGGATTTACCAAGAAAGGCAAACAGTTCCTCACCTTTGAAGCCAACCTCACCGAGAGCATTAATGCCATGTACGCATTGCTGCTTGTCAACTTAATTATTCAACTTAATTGTACTTCGACACATACAACCATACTTATCAAATCCATGAAACACGGAGCACAAGTGAAACTGCAAACTGTTACCATACTGCACAGATGCATCAGTAGAAAACTATGATTTGTTTGCAGCTTGTTTGACTCACAGACAGAACTGTACTGTACTTTGAGTGGTGTTGGCAATCTTTTTTCCCAGGCATGTTGCAGGAGCTGACCTTTTCGTTTGTGCAAGCTACATCTATAACCACTACTGTGACTGCAAGGACCAAGACTACTACCTCTCTGGAGACAAAATCAATGACATCACGTGTTTGTCCACAGAGAACTTAGCTCGTCCCCTCCCTGTTCTGGCATGCCAAGATCGTGTTCTCAGAGTCTTGCAGGTGGAACAAACTCATATTTTCTACCCTGATTTTGATGCAGTACCTTGTTTTACCCCAAACAACCGAGTTGAGATTTGTTCTTCTTAATGTTTCTTCATATTCCATAGGGATCACAGCTTGCCTATGATATTGAAGTCCCTGGCCCTCCAACTGTCTTGGAACTGTACAACAAAGATGGAGGCAGGTTTGCCCCTATTAGTGCTGTTTTCCCTTTGTCTCTCTATGTAGCAGTTAAATGTGGCAGTTAAATATTCCCTCACTCACATGCAAATGTACATACCTCCTAGGACATGACTTGAATTCATACATCCATTCTACCAGGCAGCACTTATTTGAATAACATGTTTGCCTGTTTTTCCATTGTTGTCTTCCACCAAAGGACACAAGGTCAGGCAGTAGCAAGCAGTGCAAACCAGTTCTAAAAGTTGAAAATGTTTTGACTTAACACAACTAAAACTGTTTTGTACTAAATACAACTAACATAACGTGACCCATTCCTCTACAGGAGATGAAATCCTCTATGGAACTGCAGACGGCAAAATAGGGTTGGTCCAGATTAGCGAAGCCTCGGCTGTGTCTAAATGGGAGATTGACAATGACAAAAAGAAAGGAGGTATGCTGTCTTTGCAATTTTTTAGTGTCCACGAATTAAAACTAGTACCGCTGGCTACATTAATTCACTTTACAGAGTATAGGCTTATGCATTTCTCTGTTATTTCCGTTCAACCCTTCACATTGCAGTTCCACTTTGCTGTCTTCCACTAGGTGTTCTTTGCATTGACTCTTACGATATCCTTGGAGACGGTGTGAGTGACATCCTGGTGGGCAGGGATGATGGGACAGTGGAGGTCTATGGTTTCGACAGCTCCAGTGAGCCCACATTACAGTTTGAGCATGTGAGTTTATGCCGAGCACTGCACAACTAATTGAAATTGGAATGTTTAGTGCAGTAATTTCTTAATCACAAGGAACGGCATCATTTTATCAGAGGAAAAGGTTTGTCAATCAAGCCCCTAAACGCTGTGGAGAATATTTTCCCTGTTACTCATATCAAATAAATCCTAAGTATTGGCATCTTATTTTTCACCTCGATTTGTATTTTTCAACTGCTGATGAACAAAATTATGTAGAAAGGCTGTGTCCACATGTATCACAGCTCATATTGCAATATTCAGCAAAAGATCCAGAATTTTTGTCAGTATCATCCAACCCGACTAGTGCATACTATTCATCTTAACAGTAGAAAGGCCAAGCCACTGCCCATAGACTGCTGTTTTAAACTTTCGCATTGAACTACCTCAGCATGTCCCTCCATTACTTTTCTTATATTCCATTTCTGTACAAAACAGTGTTGTTAGATTTTCAGATTCACGCAAGGAAATAGTAATGTATGTCTTTTTGGCCTTCTCTTAGACCCCATTGGCCTTAAATGGTCAACACAGATCATAGTAACAGTGTGCTCCTTCATCGATTGTCAAGCTTTCCTGTCCCTTTGTCTTCAGGTGTTGTCTGAGAGCGTGACGTCCATCCAGGGTGGTTGTGTAGGGAAGGAATCTTATGATGAGGTCCTGACTGCTACTTATACAGGTTAGGCTCACACTCTTACACCTAACATGCGCCCAGTGTAATTTGTAAGAGATGAAAAAGGTATCTGTTGGTCTATTTACTTGTTACTTGTGATGAGGGAGAATTGCATGGGATCTGACATATAAACATACAGCAAATCCACATCACTTCCATTCTCTCTTCCAGGATGGGTGACCGGTCTGACCACTGAGGCCCAGAAGGCTGAGGCAGGCCCCGGAGATGAGGTCAAGATGAGCAAGGAGACCCAGTCAAAAGTAGCTGCACTCAGGTACTGGCAAAATAGGGGTCTTTTTCGACATGTGTTTTTGTGTCCTCCATGACCCCAGAAGTTTACTTAGCAACCGAGGATGCATCGGACGGTGACTTGGCCGACGAGAATGAATGGGATGCCCCAAGATTCACTGTGAAAAGGACGGACCACTTCCAAACAGCACTGTAGTCTAAAGTACAGAGATGGGAAATTGTATCCAGCTTTGTATCTTAGTTGATCATGCGATGTCAAGCACAACTCCACACGGGGTTTACTCGATTGGTAGCGAGTCAGCTTTGATGCATTATCTGTGTAAACTGAAAATATCAGAATATTGTCCAGTATCAACTCATAAAGGGTTTATTTTAAGTAATGAAATTGTATTAAAATCCTCTTTTTGATCAGAAGTACCCACACAATAATCCACTATACAGATCAATATATCTTCCCCCCTCAGGGCAGAGCTGGAGCAGCTGCAGGTTAAAGTTCTCCACGGGCGTGAGAAGTACCAGCAGACCTCCCAGTCGAGCACGGCCGTCTCCGCTGTGCCTGTCTTCAGTGTCAACGACAAGTTCACCCTCTGCCAGGATGACGCCAGCTATAGTCTCACCCTGGAGGTGCAGACCGCCATTGACAATCTGCTGCTTCAGGTCTGCTCACGGATAAACCCCTGCAGTCACAATCCCTCTTGTGGCAGTAGAACTTGTTGGAATGTGTTTTGCCTGAGAAACCCTTAGTGCAGCGATTCTCAACCTTTCTGTCTCACAACCCCAAAAAATGAAGCAATACTTGTAATCCCTTGTTGCAGTTAAAATCAACTAATCTATTTTACTTGATAAACTGTAGATATTTATTATTTCTCAGGAAAATATATTTTGCCATTAAGCTGCACTAGGCAACTTTACCTGTTGGCTGCTCTAAATGGCAGCGAGAGGTAACTGTTTGAAAAATGTTGACCTTCAATACCCAGAATTCATGGAACACGATACCTGGCTTGCACATAACAGAGGAGATAAACTATCTGATTGATCTCCCATGCAGAGCGATGTACCTATAGACCTGCTGGATGTGGATAAAAACTCAGCCGTGGTCAGTTTCAGTGAATGCGATTCAGAGGTGAGCTTTCTAAACTATTGCTGTACAGGACAAACAGTACACAGATAAACCAACAAACACTCACCTGCTCAGCTTCCCCAGAGCACTGACTCTATCTGACCTTGTTTCCAGCAGCCTAACGGGAACTTCCTCCTGGCCACGTACAGATGTCAGGCTAACACTACTAGGCTTGAGCTCAAGGTAGGGCTGCATCAAAACTGCATAATCAGGGCATTTTCTTTTTCTCAGTGAAGCCCAACTCCATTCCTTCCTTTATTATAGAACTGGTAGTTTCAGCTACGCAAACTCAAAGATGTGTTTCAACCATGTTGACAATTCCCATAAAGCATGGCTATACCAACTGTTGTGGCAACAGAGAGCTAGTTAGTGAGGAGTTTTCTTGCTTTCTCCTGTTTTTACCTCTTACACATGCACTGGTAACTGTTGTATAAAAGCTATAATACTATAGGGGTCCTTCTCTACTGTGAATATGAATACTTCAATGCTACTGACAGTACTCAGCTGTATATTGTACCTGTTGCATCACTGTCATACCCATAATCACAGTAAAGAACATCCTCTCAGGTATTATTGCTAGATTTGAAAATGCCTACACCTTCCATTCGCTCAAACTGCTTCTTATATAATGCACTGCAGCAGAATAATGTGTATCATCTGTAATAAATTGGTGCCCCAGGTAAGGTCCATCGAGGGCCAGTATGGTACCCTGCAGGCTTACATCACCCCCAGGCTGCAGCCTAAAACATGCCAGGTCCGCCAGTACCAGATTAAACCACTGTCCCTCCACCAGCGAACACATAGCATCGACCAAGACAGGTAAGGACGGACAACTGAAGTATATTAGTAGGATATCACCAGGAACCAGTTTTTCAAAACTTTTCATCTGGATTCATTCTGATCCAGAGACCACAAGATCAAGATTACAGAATCCAGGTTTCAATAGATCTCTATCCTGCTGGATACATAATGTTACAACATGTTGCTAGGACAAAAGACAAGAGGGAACAATATGAAAAAGTGCACAGTTTCTATGTTCCTTTTATTCACTGCACAAGAATAAAATGAAGAGAACTTACAAATGGTGATAGGGATATAACATTGACAAGCCAAAGTTACTTAGAAATTCCAATTTCCCAGCCACTTTGACATTATTTACCAGCCAACTACATTCCAAATGATGGGAGGTTCCCTGTAAAAGTTACTGTTAAGAGTGGACAAATTTACAAGAAGATAATTTATTTGTGATACTCCTTTAATGCCTACCTATCTTTCTGTTTCTCTCTCCACCATACAGGCCCATGAACAGGCTCAGCCTTGTGGGTCAGTTCAGTTTTGCTGAGATCCACTCCTGGGTGGTTTTCTGTTTGCCAGAGGTGCCTGAGAAGACCCCAGCAGGAGACAGCATTACTTTCCATTTCCACAACACCTTCCTTGGCACACAGCTTGAAGCCACCTACTGGTAAATGCAAAGATGCACTAGAAAGGCACACAGGCTTGTTTTTAAATTCACAAAGAGTTACTTTCCAAAACGCTGTAGATCTATTTTGGAAGATGTGTTATGTTTTATCATTTTAGCAAAGGGGAGGGACACTTCAAGTCAGACAACATCTCCACCATCTCCATACTGAGTGATGTCATTTCTAAAGAAGCTACCAAAAGGAAAATCAATTTAAACATTTCTTATGGTAGGTCTATCATTATCCTTTCTATTTCAGCAGCAGAATTTGCTTAATATATGATCGAAATTGAATCCTGATACAATTGGTTTTATTTATTTGTTTGTTTATTTTCCCCCTCAGATATCAATGACGAATCTGTGAGCTATACTCTTAAGATGATCCATCCAAAGCTGGAGTGTCAGTTGTTGCTGGCTAAAAAAGTTCAGCTTATCGATGCATTGAAAGTAAGTATTGGTTTTATGCACCATCTTAAAGTCACAATGAAATGAAAAATGACTTTTTGGGGTGATGGAGGTGTTGGAGGAGGCCAGTGGTCCAGCTCTTCTGAGTCACTTCCCATGCTTGTTCTGGTCCAAAATGCCTATTTTTCTTCAACAGTCCCGCCCCACTATTTTTTTATGACTTAAAATCCTCTTGAGTGGCATTCACTAAAACCCGCTGATCACTCCACTCCCCCTAGGAGCTTCAGATTCACGAGGGGAACGCTGACTTCCTCATCCCAGAGTATCGTAACATTTTGGATGAGTCCGCCCATCTCCTTGAGGAGTACAAGAAGCAGCCAGCCCACCTTGAGAGGCTTTACGGTGTGCCATTACACAGACATGTTTAATTCATTTACATTGAATTTTACATTTTAGGCATTTCACTGACACTCTTATATAGAAAGACTTTCAATAGACTAAAAGTCCACAGCTCTCTCAGCATGATGGTGGCTAAAATGATATTCTCTATTATTTTTCTAGATATTGTGATCAAGATTATTAATCATGATCTGGATGGTCTGGGTGATTTATGAAACAATGTTGTTGTTTTTTTTGATTGGACTTTCTGCATCTTATATCAACACCATAGCTATTTACTGATGCAGTGGTAATTGCAAATAATAGGATACTGAATTCTGCAATTGCTACTTGTGGACACTAATGATTATGATTACAGCCTTACAGTTTTTATCTGTAAGGCTTACCTGTTTTATAAGCCTGATGCTATTGAGGGTTTATTCAGTCAGGTTCATAATAACTTGTATCTTCTCTTTTTTCTGTTGTTCCTCCCTGTAGGCATGATAACTGACCTCTTCATCGACAAATTCAAGTTCAAAGGCCAGAATGTGAAAACTAAGGTGTCCTCGCTGTTGGAGATACTGGATAACTACGACTTGAATTCTCTGTTAGATTTTTTTCAATGAGGCCTAATATCAAGTACATTAGGGGGCATTATTTATTTGTGCTGGTTTTTGTATTGTAAATAAAACAGTTTTGTGTCTGTGATGTAAGATAATGTTGCTAGCAGTGTCAACGTCATATTGTCATACCATTTAGATACTGTTTGACCTTATTATAGTGTACTTTATGAAACTATTTTATGACAACTTGAATGTTATTTTTATTATGTGTTTTATTATGTTCAACTATAGGACAAGTAATAAAACAGTACAAGGCAGCCAGGAGGACTCAGGCTCCTAGTCTTTGTTGGTGGCTGAACTTACATATGTTGGAAAGTTCCTGTGACCAAATATAAGCTAGTTAAAAACACGTGAAAAGTATGGGTCTCCACATCATATGTTTATTACGGGACAGTGATCTGTCTTTGTAGTCAAAAAGCTTTCATTTTGAAAACAAAAATCAGACATTACAGTTTGATTAGTACCCTCATTTTGGGAATATTCAATGGACCCTGTCTCACATTCCTGTAAAATGTTCAATTAACAAGTAGTGACTGAGAGATGCAATAAAAACATTTATATTCATAAGAGAACAAAGGCTTGGACTGTACATGAACCATCAGTTCACTTATTGACACCACCACTCATTTGCTAAATGGACATATTTACTAATGAATATTAGTAAAAAAAAATAATCACATAATTTTCTATAAAGTTTCTTTTCTGTCCATAATAACCAAGCACCAAAATGAGTCATGTGATAAGTGATGTAGTGGTAAATGAGAAGCTGGTTGAACTATGACATCTAGTCAAGGCAAAAAAAAACCTTTTTTTTTTCTTTAAATTCCCGATGTTACTATAACTTACTATTTTTTTTTAATTTATTTTTTTACTATAACTTACATCAATTTTATAACACACTTGCGATGACATATACAACTTTATACCATGACGTGTCGCCGTAAAAAGGTTAAACTATATTAAACTGTGTGGTAACCCTCCACTATCTCTGCTGTTTGTGCTAATCATAATCAGGTGTTACTATTCAACGTCTGATTTTACACTACCACAGTTCCAAACCGCTGATACGAAAGGCAACTCCTGAGCATTGTGCTTTTTCGGCTACCGTATGTCCAACGCGTAATTGCCTAGGCGGCCTCTGATTGGTCCATTTCAATAGTCGCGGGCTACTTGAACTGAGAAAGGGCAACTCTACATGTTTCTGTGTAAAGGGACTACGGATAGCGGCATTGTTTGCAGGTTGGTAGTTCGCTCGGAAATTGAAAGTATGGCGAGTTAAAATCGTTTTTCCGACTATAAAGATTATACTGTCTACTGCATTTTGTTTTTAATCTGCTAACTTTTTAACGTTACAGTTCTGACTGTCGTTGCCATCTCAACAGCTTAGATTTGATTGTGAGTGATAACGTTAGCCTTCCATAGCGAGGTAGCACCTAATGCTAGCCTCATTCGGTCTAACTGGCTATACGTGATCCGTTGTAACTGAACATTATTACATTTTTGGTTCTTAAAATACAAGAGCACAAAACGGCACTGTTATTTGGTGAGCACGTGAAGAAAGCTTGGGCGTTTTGTTGAAAGAAAGCATGTCAGGAGCAAACAGAGGACAAGGAAGCGCGGTTGATGAATATCACAACCAAGAAAATATGCTGTCAAGACTGAGGGGTGCAGTCAAACCCCGAGCTCCTGCAGCGGAAAACCAAGAAAACAATCCCCCGAAAGCAAACAGAACTGTCCTGGGAGCCTTGCAAAATAACCAACGCACTAAACTTCAAAACCAGCGCGGCTTGAAACAGGTTGGTATGGTTGTTAGTGCTAACGTAATTTAGCTAGCCTAGCCACTAAGTTAGCTTGGGCAAACAAATGGAAGACGACTTATTTAATGTTAGCTGATGATGATGCTTGCCATTAAGATGGCTTACTTTTGTGGACTTTGGAGCCAACAAAGTTGACTGCAGTCGAGATTGCAATTATCAAACTTTAACGTTACTTGCAGGTCGTGACAGGCTGGCTCTGCAGTCAAGAATAACGCGTTAGCGCTCATTTGAGACTGACAGATGCCACCGAAATGTAAAGAAATTATACGTTCATCTTTTCTCCACGATGTCCGCCATTTTAATGCCACTTTCACTGCTTAATTGGAAGACTCACAGGTTGTTCCCATGGTCGTCTTTGTGTAGTGTGCATAGTGCCCGCCTAATGTATTGAAGGCTGTAGCTAAACGTTTGAGTGGTGGCCGATCCTCTGCTAGTGAAAGCTAATTACAAGCTCTCTCTGTACTGTTTTTGTGCGTTTCCAGGAATCATCGCAAGTACTGTCTTGTAAAAATGATGATTATGGCAAAAGCTGCCATGAGAAAGTGTCCTCCAAGCAGCCAACTTTCCAGATTCATGTGGATGAGCCTGATGGAGCCTGTTCTAAGAAGCAGGTGGCCCTCAAAGCGAAACCCACAACAGAGGACTCTCCTCTGGCTCTCAGCCATGCCGTTGCTCGCCTCAGACAGCCACTCGCCACCATTGATCTACCATCAGCAATGGATGTCAGTTTTGGTAAGTAGTAATTGGCAAATTCACTATTTTTTTTTAAAACAGGAAATTACCTCTCTCAATCCCTGAAATTCACCAGTCACTTTTGCAATCAACATCAGAAAAGTAACTCCCAGGTGGTCAGTTACTGGCCAGTGCAAGAATTTGTCTAGTCGTAATGTCCTTACCTGTCTATAAGCGAGATGGTTTTTCACTAGTCAACACATTCAATAAATTGCCTTACTGAATGTTTAACATTTCCTTAACAGATTCTCCCATGGACATGTCTGTGGTTGGGGCAGACGAGAGAACCATTAATGTAAATGACGTCCCAGAATACGCTGCAGAAATTCACACCTACCTGAGGGAAATGGAGGTGAGAATCTACAGCTGTTAACAAAGATCAAACATTTAGTGTGGATGGCAGGAATGACTGACAATTCTGAAAAATGTCTGAACAGGGTTTATGTTTCACTTGGACTCAAAATGCAAGTTTATGAATTTGTCATTTCCTCTTACAATATAATGGCTCACTTATAATCTACAGACTTCAGCATTGGCAACATCAGAACTTTGCCTTGTCAGTGCATTCTTGATTAACCTATGCAGCGGTGTTGAATCTGTCACCCCTGCAGCTGAAAACCAGGCCTAAAGCAGGCTATATGAAGAAGCAGCCGGACATCACAAACAGCATGAGGGCCATTCTGGTGGACTGGCTGGTCGAGGTGGGAGAAGAGTACAAGCTCCATAATGAGACTCTCTATCTGGCTGTCAACTACATTGATCGCTTCCTGTCCTCCATGTCTGTCTTGAGGGGAAAGCTCCAGCTGGTTGGGACTGCTGCTATGTTGCTGGCTTCGTACGTATCAGTTATTCTCAGAGCCCTGGTTTAAACCTTTTTTAGTTGTACCAATGGCATTTTGGCACTTCAATATTCATATGCACTGATTTTACCAAAGTCAATTTTCAAGAGTGATTCTGAGCCAATCAATCATTTTTTGACTTGTTTTATCACCAATGCAGGAAATTCGAAGAGATCTACCCCCCAGAGGTGGCAGAGTTTGTTTACATCACAGATGACACTTACACAAAGAAGCAAGTGTTGAGGATGGAGCATCTGGTGCTTAAAGTGCTTTCTTTTGATCTGGCAGCCCCAACCATCAACCAGTTTCTCACGCAGTACTTCCTCCACCAGTCAATTAGCAAACAGGTGGAGAGCCTGGCAATGGTGAGCTTGTGACATTGATTTCATGAAGTGCATTCATACATTTTACATATGCAACTTGCAGCACAACTTTAAAGTGCAATTTTTGCATGGTTAGCCCAGGCAGGGATCCAGCTGCTAACCTTGCATTTTAATCTACAGAAGAAGCTTAATTATTGCATGTGGATTGCATAGATCTAGTCCTAAAATGAGTCTTGTTTTTCAGTTCCTTGGGGAGCTCAGTCTGGTTGATTCTGATCCCTCCCTGAAGTACCTACCATCACAGACAGCTGCTGCAGCCTTCATTCTGGCTAATAACACCATCACCAGTGGCTCCTGGGTAGGTTTGACATGAAATGTTTTCTGGAACACAACAGGGGAAAACCATCTGGTAAACTTGATTTCCTCTTTAGTTCTGGTTTAAAAGTCAGCCAGTTCAGTTTGAAATTGGCATTCTCTGAGACCTAGTTACAACAATGCAGAAAAGATGAATTTCCCTGTACTAATTGGTTTCTCATGAGGGACGAGTTGGCTTATTGTGATGTGTGCAAGATGACTCAAGTTGTTCTATCCTCCCTTCAGTCCAAGTCTCTAGCAGAGATGACTGGCTACTCCCTGGAGGACCTGATGCCATGTATCGAGGATCTGCACCAGACTTACCTCAACGCTGCTCAGCACGCCCAGCAGTCTGTCAGGGAGAAGTACAAGGGCTCAAAGTAAGTGGGCTGCTAATAAATTTATTCTGGGTTATTCAGAGCCAAATTGTGCAGGTTGAAAGTTTTCTAAAACTATTTGTTTCTTCCAGGTACCATGAAGTCTCGCAGATCGACCCTCCAACAAAATTGCTGTTGAAATAAGCCCCCTATTGAGTTGTACCGCTACGCTTTTTTCCTTTTTTTTTTTTTACAAAGTGCGTTAAGCCACACTTCTAATGACGTATAACCTCTTTAAAGTGGAGCTGGACAATTACTGAGGTTAATGCTATTTTTATATATGCAGTCCTGAAGGACTGTTCTTAATACCTGATGAGACCGTGAGTTTTGTAACTTAGTTAATCAAGCAGTTTTAATTGTTTGTCTTTTAATCACAAGACAAACATCTAATGGTCTTGTGTGCCACTTGCTGTAAATTGGCTGTTTCTGCAGTTTGTCTTTAACTAGACGTGAATATATTCAGACCCAGACAACTGCATTTTGGTTTTCTGACACCTTTTTACAAGAGCTTAGTGGTTGATGTTCTCCTGAGCACACTTAATTTTATGCTGGTATGTCTTTGAAAGATGTACCCCCAAAATCACTCTGCCTCATGGGATGCAGAACAAAGCAACTGCTTTTTCTGTAAAGTCACCTGCCTCCTTAAATGGGTGTTTTGAAGGTCACCGCTTTTCAATCAAGAAATCTTCTGCTCTGTAAAATACGGCCCTTGTAAATAAAGTTCCTTTAAGTAAGACTGTTTCCTTTTTGTTTGTCAGGTTGTGCTCATGGGGGCAGCAGAGCACCAGCCTTGGTCTTTATCAGCAGTCTTACAGTGATGTGGGGAGAAACATGGGAGCTTACTGAAATTATTTACAGAGTATAACTAATACCACAAACATATAGACTACAGTGGAAAATCTGCAATATCTAAACTCTAACGTCTGGAAATTGTAATGAGTCAAATGTGTAGGAACCCTGCTTAATGTCGTAACATTTCTCAAGTGCTTCTACTTCTCTTGACTTAAAGCCGGCAGTTTATTTTATGGTGTTCAGGATTCATATGGTCATGGAAATCAAGCTGTTTCCAGGCCTGGGAGTGCTATTGCAATGTGTGTAGTTTAGGAAATGCAATGGAAATCTCTTCCAAACAGTGAACTGTTTAATGTGACACTTGACTGCTTGTTGATCCACTTTTTGAGGACTAAACTAATCAAATGCCCTAGTTAGTGAGAAATAAAGACCTGGAACATTCAGATCAGTTCAATCTAAGATTTGGCCAGATATTGACAAGCAAAAAAATGTAGGACCCCAGTGGGTGTTTTTAACTGCATTTCATTGGTTTAGTTGAGGCTTTATAATCCTCACCTGAGGTTGGCATTCTCTTGAAAGCAGACAAAAGGTGGCACCGCACAGGTTTATTCAATGTCCTTGAACAGTAAGTTATTACTTCCATACTATTATGATACAGGGGGTAGGTCACCCTTACAATCCAAACTAATGGATTTGTCCTCACTGAAAGCTATCTGGTACAAAGTGAAGGGTTTCATCCTTGGCAGGAGCAAGTGAAAACTAGCATTGAAATCTTCTCAGCTTAATCTTAACTGGCTCTTCAGTCAGTGGCAGAATTACCTCAGGTGAAAATGAACTGTTAAAGCTGTGCGGGCCAGTTCGTGTGTTTTACTGAATGATTGTAAGATAAAATGCATGCAAACACTTGCATGGCATGCACAGTTTGCCCTTTTGCTTTTTGATGCACATAAAGTGTCAATCAATTGACAATAAATGACTAATTGAAGCACTGATGTTTCCTGCTCCCCATTCATCTCATTTTCTCTCTGAAAGTGAAGTAAAAGCAAAGATGGCCAATGGCGTTGACATCTCCCTCTCTCGCTCCTCTCCCCTCCCTCCCTCTCTCTCTCCCTCTCCCCCTCTCCCTCATGATAAATTGTGAGGCTGGCGTTGTACAAGGACTCTGACAGGAGAGGGGAGCGCAGAACCCAGCAGCAGAAAGATTTCCCGATTTCATTATTCTTCTCACGAGAATGCACTGCTTAAAGACCATGCACTCTCTCTTCGGCTTCTCGTCATCACTGATAACACACCTCTGACCAACTGGAGAATTAAACCATGGAAACAAAGGGAAATTTTATAACATAGCCAGACCACTTGGATACCCACTTCAAAGATGGCTCTCGCGGCCACAACATAGCACCCATCTAACCTTTGAGAAGATCCAGGTTTGGGAAGCCCTCCAGGGCCCATTGGAAGAGCAGGGGAGGGGGGTCCCTGATTAACCCCATGCCCTCCCCCAGGAGGTTCCTGGTGGCGTCCACCTCGCTGCCCCTAGCGCTGGGCTGGGGCTGGAATCTCACCTTGTATGTAGGGATGCTCCTCGTACTCCTGCTGCTGATGTTGCTCCTGCTCTGGATGCTCGTCAAGCAGCTGAGGAACTCAGTTGGGAACTCCATCCTGCAGCCGGCGCGCTCTTTCAGACAGCCTTGCTTCGGTCAGAGATGCCAGGATGTGCTGTGAAAATGGACACTTATGCCAAAAGACTGCTGGGACTGTGGCTTGTTGGAGGAGTGCTTGAATGTGCCTTGCAGGTTCATGTAAGAAATGAAGATCCATGTAACTTTGTGATTGTGATTTGATTTGTTTTGGTATGGACTCCAATGTATATATACATAGATATACAAATAAAATGTTTAGACTGAATAAAATTGTTCATCTTCTTACTTAGAGTACCGCTGTCGATCCTTTTAACAGCTTTACATGGAGTTAAAGTATTATCTTTCTTAGATATGCATGATACAGGGAGTCTTATCCACTACCTTCTTATTAAAATGTTTTTCTGCACTACACATTCATTTCTTTCATCTTTCAGATGAATTTACACAGCCAGGCTCAAACATCTAAATTGCTGAATAAAAGCACAAGCCAAGATCAAATCTGCATCTCGATTCATGCTGATTAAAGCAATGCATTCAGGAAGGCAATTTGCACTCCTCTCATCTCATTGGTGAATTTGGAGGAGGGATATTGAGAAAATGCCGCCAATGAAAAATATGAAAGTAGCTGTGCCATTTGTTTTCTGAAGTCCTGGGTCCATGTCAAGGCACAAAGAGAATGACACCCTTGAGGCAAAAGACTAATATCAGCAAGAGTCCAGCGGGAGTGGGGGTGGGTGAGGCATGGACGCATTGCTGAAAGAGAAGACCCAGAGAATACATTCTGCTAAATATCTTCTGCTTGATATTGCTCAAGTATTTCTATCAAGTGTTTACCATGCACCGGTGTAGACATTTGTTGTACCTCAAAAGATCGCGCTATTCCCTCAGAATAACTTCCTAAATTCAGTTTTTTTCCTTCAGCCATTACTAGGAGGTGGTCACACTGTTTTTGATTGAATAGTCTGCAAGCAATCAATAGCTCCTTAGCCCCGAGGGGAACACGTTAATTATACCTCAACAGTTGATTTCTTATTCAGCCACAAAAATAACAAAACAGACACAGCTCAGAGCTCTTCCATGTAATGCGTCAGCAATCTTAATATTACTCATGTGCTTGAACAGAATGACAGGTTCCCACTGGAGAATGAAATCACTTAATCAAATTCTAGGAATTAGCTGGACTGGATGCTAGTTTCTTTTTTTCTCAAGACAATCCATCCAATTTACAATTTGTGTGTCAGCACCCAATATTAGGTGGCTGTCACTGTAGTCATCAAGCTTTTATTGTCTATTCAGACACTATGAAGCTCTGTCAGCAAAACCTTCCTTCTCTCTCCTCTGTTTAAAGCAAGGGAATTTGAAACTGCATAATGGTTCACTTGCCTGCTCCCCTCAGTGAAGAGACAGACCTATATATTAATAAGATCTGAGGCCACGGATAGATCCCATGACTCTGCATTGTTTGCAGTGAATGGTGTGACACCAGCTGACAGTGCAAGACCCCTGCAGCCCCCCCAGACAGGACGTTACGGTGACAAATGTCCTCACTCGGTCATCTGCAGGGCTTAATAAACCTGTGGCTGACCTTTAACAGTAACCTCACTACCATCTCCATCCTTCTCTTGGCTTGAGGCAATGCCATAATGTCTCTGAATGCAGTATGTGTGAAATAGGGGAGATCACAATTTTGTCTCATTTTGTGATCACCTTCATCTGAAATGTTTGTCCTATAACCCCCTTAGAAAAAGGATTATTTTTAAATATATATTTTTCAGGATTTATTTTTTTATTTTTGCCTTCATATGATAGCTAGCAGTAGAGAGAGACAGTAAAGATCAGGTGAGAGAGGAGGGATGACATGCAACATATGTCCCAAACTGGATTAAAATCCAGGACGTTACAGTTTTGTGGTATGCGCCTTGACACCACTGAGCCACCAGGATGGGAAAAAGGATTCTTGAGACTTTATGAGATCAATGTGAAGATGCTATAATGTGACATATATAATGGTAATGAGCTCCTACTATATGACTATTGGCCCTGTAGCTTCAATAGGAAAATGCAACAGTATTGAGATTTCTTTGAGATCTTTCTCTAATCTTATGGATTCATATTTAAATAGGACTTATTTGAGATCATTTGGAGATTTCTTGTTTTGATCAGAGTGAGATCAACATGAGCTGTATGTGGTTGTTTTTTCCTGAGTTGAATTTGAGAAACAGGAGAAAATGCCTTTAGTCTCATTTTGTGTCTAGGAGACATGAAATGAATATATATGAGATCTCTTCTTGGCTTTTGCTTTCTTATGGGAAGGTGTTAAAAGAAAAGCCTTGCACAAATCAACCCAAACAATTAAATGGTTTTATGGAAAAGGAGATTCTGGTGGGGAAGAGACAAAAACACTTGGTGGGATGTGATGAAAGATTAGGAATAGAGAATATCCCTAAAGGAAGCCACAACAATGTTGAGCCCATATCCTCTTCAACCAGCTCTCAGGGCCTCTTGTTGCATTCTGAGATTCTGGTAGAGAGGAGATCAAACACTTGCAGCGTGGTAGAAAAATAAAGACTAAGGCAAGAGAAGAAATTAAATCTCATGGTTTAGACCTTATTCCCATGGTGGCCATTTTTAACTTGCATTATACTCAGGGTGGGAAACGCTACAGAGCAAGTACAGCCAGCTATGGCCTACTGTTGTGCACCAAGATGCTCATTGTACAAAAGTAAGGAATAAGACAAACATTCATCATTGCACAGATTCCCCACTGAAAATTTTATTAGAAAAGAATGAAGAATCCATTTCAAGGTAATACATTTGGCCCATTATAGCTACCAGAATCTAGCCTAGGTAGGTAGCTAGTAGCTAACTAGCTAGTAAACATCCTTGCTAAATTCATTCAGTCGTCGTAGGTTTATCTTAAGTCCTCACATATGTGTTGAAGTACAAACACTGGTTTTATATAAATGTCACTCTTCCCACATAAATTCAAAATGGCTGATGAGTTGAATAAATGCTATGGTTTCTTATTTCTTATGAGGAGTCTGTCTCACTTTGGTTCTTTATTTCAGAGGCACAGACAAGCAGTTTCCCACTAGAGAGATCAGATGTTTCATAAAGCCACCCCAAACCTGATTTTAGAAGTTCTCTAAAGGTCTGTAAAGCAGTCCATATACGTGGAAATTGATCCATCTCCATTTGATAAGACCTCCCATGGAGAGGAAGATATCAAACAGAGACAACCGGTGGTGGCTGGGGAGGCTTTTGATTGATGATTGGGGTTTATTGTCTGTCAGTCAGCGCCTGACAAGTGAGCGGTCCACAACATGGCATATCACGCTGTCCCACAACGCCCTGATCATGAATGAAAATCTCACATTGATTCAGTTGAAGTGGAGACTCAGGGCGGAACTCAAACCAGGCTCACTGAATTGGGTTATAAAGCCACGGAGAAGCATTTGATACACCCTCGTCTGTTGATTTTAATGTGAATCTGAATTGAAAAATATATCATAGGAGCACTAAAGACAGCTGTTAGTAAGGATCAGTATCTTTGATGACAGGATCATTTTCTTTTGAAGGGGGCACTAACTCATACAAACACAATGTCCACAACACAGATCAGCAGAGAATGTCAACAACAAGGCAACGGTAACGCATCAGGTCAATCAGTGTAATTGTTGAAACATTTATAAGTTGATAAACTTATTGTATCGAAATTACAAATTTTACCTTTAATTTTAGCCTATCAATCAGGCCAGTCAGTGTCATTTGTAAGGATGGCTGAATTTTGCCATTTAGGTATAGCGCCCCCATCAGGTCAATCAGTGTAATATTTTGAACACCAGCACACAGTGCCGTCAGTTTCGTCAAAATCAAACCAGTGATGTAGCAGTTATGGCCTTGCAAAGTTAGAAATGATTCCCTTTAATTATAATGCCCCCATCAGGCATCAGTGGAGGAGGAGCGTTCTATACTGAGCTATGACACAAATACAATTATCCTAATACTAATACTAATACCTAAATGAAAGGCAACGGAAAATGTTGATCTTATAGCCTATCTGAGAGATTTTTTAAGACAAATATTGTGGCCCCTCAGCTTGCGGCGGCACGGCACCAGTGGACTGAGATAAATTGTAATACTGTTCAGTTATGTGGATGACATCTCCATTTACTTTGACGTTTGTTATTTGCTGCTTGTATCTGTGTTTGTTTGTGATTAAAAGAAATTTGGCCCCACGTCAATTTGGAAAGCAGTGACATGAAACGGCGAGCGACCGTAACTGGATAGGAGACGGTGTTCACACTCTCATCTTCTCACAAGCGCTCACTTTAATTAAGGCTTGCTGAGGACAGGAATGGCGATACGTGAGCTGCACCACGGCGCTTTGCTCTGCTGATCCTGCCGCTCCTATCAAACATCTCCTGTCTATCTCTGTCTCTAGTGTGACATGCTTCCTGCCAGGTTCAGCTCAGATAAACTTGAAAACATGTTTTTCAGAGTTGTAGAGCATGAAACTCAAAATTAATAATGTAAAGGGCAAAGGAGAAAACATCACCTAATTAAAAAAAATGCATATGTTATTCCTGTGGTGTATGACAGTCCATCATCATGAAAATGTACAACAGTATCAGTAAGCTGCATTAAGACTTAATGTCACACTGATTTCCTTTGTCTCACCTGCAAAGCTTATGCTGCTGAAGGCTTTCCTAAGTCCAATGTGAGGGGATCATATCTGTTTTCATTAGCACTAAAAATAAAGCAAATTGAAAGTTTTTCAATCAAATTATATATCCAACTAGGTTAATTTAGCCACTCTGTTGAAGAAGAGGTTAGCTTGTTTGTTTTACTCTGGGCTATCGCACCACTTTTGATTGTATAACAGATGAGGTATTTTAGCATGTTGTATCCAACACACACACTTTCCACCTGAAGTACCCAGAAAACATTTTGATGTGAATACATGCTGATAGGGCGGTCTGCACCAACATTGAAAGCCTGTGTAAATATAGCGCCAAAAATGACATAACGCCCATAGCATAGCATAGCATAGCATAGCATAGCATAGCATTTTGTGAAATCAGGACCTAAATAGTTTCCAAAGCTGTTTTAAGATGAATTTCTACCGTACCATAATATCATATTGCAAACATTTTGTGCTTCTTTGGGTTGAAGTTGAACTTGGCCACCTACTTAAATTTTCTGATTATCAAATGCTTCCTGGGGATTATAACAGTTTGTTTTCTTCTTTTTCTGACTTTCTTTCTTGTATCATTTGTGCATATAACCTCATCCACTCTTCAAATTGATTGGTTACCCTCTTTGACCATAACCACCTTCTTGAGATTCAGTGTAATAAAATTGTATAAAAGAGCAAATAAAATTGGCTCATGACCACCTCTTGTTTTTATAATAGAAAATGTTATTATGTGGAGCATAATTTTAGAGCGGTTTTAGTGACATAGTTTACTTTTCAATGGAAACACTTTGGTCAGTGTTGTAAAACAGAATACATTACAGTGGTTTCTGCACCCTGAATTTACCAGCCCACTACACCATATGCAACCTGTATGCTAGCTTTAGTGTTTCCATTAAAAATTCTCTCTTCTTAACAAGAAAGACATGTTTAATTTCAAAATGAGGCACACAGCATTTGAAAAAAAAATGCTACTCTTACAAGCTGATTCCTGGCATTGAATTAAAACAGATTATGGATTACTATTAAAGTTAATAGCTGTTTTAAGGCTTTAAATTGCTTTAAATTGAAATAGTTTTGTTTTTGAGGATCACATCATCTGTGTTTTTTGACTATTCAGGAATTTCAGCTGGCAATTTCTATTATAATGAAAAAAGTTACTGTAAAGTTACTATAGCATTTTGAATGCAAATTAAATGAAAACCTTCAAATGTTTGAAAATTCCTTTGAACATCAAAATCTAAAGCCCAGATCAGAGGTTGATTGTGTTCCTTACGTGTCTTGTTGGCATCTTGATTTTTTGAGCTGTTTTATAAGCACCTCGGGGTTTGATTGTCTCATCCACACAGTTTGTATTTCCTCTCTCCTTTTTTCAGTTTTCATCATTTGTATCTGCAAAGACACTACACCTAAAAAACATGGGATCGTAATCAGCAAACTTAAATGGAAGGACTTCCCTAAATATGTGGGACTTAACCTATGGAAAGCAATGTTGGAAAGGGCTCTAAGGAACCACTCTGAGAACACATCCAGAGATCAGCACCTTTGATCAGCACCCTGGGCACATGAGCAGGTGGAAAAGGCTTTTGTTCCATTCATGAAAGTCATGCAAAAACTGCTTGAGGTCATAATTCCAGTTTCTGGCAGACAGAGAGTGAAAGGGAATACTGCATGTGGTTGGGGAAGTGCTCCTTGTCAGTTTTCCCCTGTGGCCACACTGCACAGGACTCAGCGGAGGTTATAAGGGACAGAGCAGACGAGGTGTGAAAGTATTGAGCTTCAGCCGGAGCCACAGAGCACCTCCGAGGGGCAGGAATACTCACCTGTTGGTAAGAACAGAAACTAGTTACCCATTGCATAGTGATTATTGTGTTTCATCAGCATTGATATGGCAGAGCTATATGTTTAGTGAGTAGATTAATCTAACTTTTTACACAAGAGCTTGTCTTCACTTAATGTGTTGCCTTTTCCTGTGATCAGGATTATCACATCTATTCCATCCTCTCTCAGTTTAGGATCATTGTGTTCCATCAGCAAGAAGGATGGTGAGTATTTGTTTTTATTCCTTATTTCTATTTTTTTGTGAAGAGGACCCAAATATTCTCGCACAAATTAGGAATTCCTGAAATCATGAGCTAGCTGTTATGAAAGAAATTCCAATATGTGTGCAAATATACTGTACAGATATTCCTACGGTCTATGTGGTTCAGCCACAGCACCTGAACTCACCTTATGTTCTGTGTAATGGACTGTGTCTTGACTCTGAGAAGGTCAGTGCCTTTTCAGGCCAATTTAGAAGCGGCACTGCATGGTCAGTCTTAAACAATAGAGATCACAAGTAGCTGTTACCACAAACCTGATCTATATGCAATTATCAACATTTTTTTCTCCACAAATTTAATTGAATCCTCAGTTCCTTGAAAGGACTTGCTGTGAAGATACACTCACTAGTACAACACTGCAACAGCCTCCTGTAGCCACCAAGCACTGGCAACGAAAAGAGAAGAAACAGCTTCATTTGATATCCTTGATTTGATTTTATCCTCTGTAGCCTGTTCAGAAAACGTCAGACCAGTGAGGTTGATAAGTCGATTTAAGAAACGAGGCGATGCATTGCATCATGACGGTGGTCTAATTTGTAGCATATTGTATTACCGTTCACATGGAAACTGCAGTTGCATGTGTCTAGTCTATCTCCACTGGGATACAGTTTCATCTGGGACAGGTCAGGTATAGACAAGGATCCCCGATGACAGCTGAGAACAGCAAAGCGCGAGCACACTTGCTTCTGTACGTTTTGAAAAATTGAAATACTCAGCTACAGTGGCTCTTCATGGTTGGTGAGATTAACAATGGCTTTAACCGCTAATTTAGCAAGCATGGCTAATGACATGTCTCCACTCTGCTCAATAGGCCCACTTTACATTTGCTGATTGCTGCTTGTTCAAAGGAGCTGTCTGTCTTCACTTTATTGCTTCTGTGGCTATGGGAGGAAAACGGATGGGAATTAGTGTTGTCCAATTAAATAAAATATTTTAAGCCCACCAGGAACCATCTGCATGAGAAGTATTTGTCTAATAATCATGTGACAGTCTGACATAATAATCTTGTCTCCATAAATGTGTCTGCAGAAGATGAAAACTGTGTCTCAATGTTGTAGGAAAGATGGAAATTTGAGTACATACTTAGTCACATCCTAGTAATGAAATCAACTGATTTTGAAATGGCTAATAATTGATTTTATTGTATGAAAAAAGTTGATTTTATCTTAATAAAGAATAAGGCCTCAAAGTCATTCAGTTCAGGATGCCCAGCATGCAGACATGATCCAGGCCATGTGAGCGCTGGGTGAGAATGACACTTCAAGGTAAACATATCTTGAGATCATCATCACACAGAAGCTATTGAAACACACACAAAACAGATGACCAACAAAAGAAATTATAATAGAAACCTTGGCTGAGGGGAGGGGAAGACAATATTCCTTCACATCTTCCAGCTGAGCGTCGCTCCGAACAAAGCTGAAAACTGAGGCAGGTGTTTTATTGCTTTTCAAATGACATTCGCCCCTGAGAATAATCACAGTACAAGTGAGAAAAGACACATTTTACAATTCCCCTGCATGACGGGTAGCAGCAACCAGAATTGGGGTGGATGATGGTTAGCGTTTGGGTTTTACCAGTATGGGTTTTTGAAGGCCAGTACCGATACCAACATGTTATTAGAGGTGGTGGCACAGAGGTTGGGGTGGTTCCAGCCTTCTTGAGGTGTCCTGGGCCCAACTCAACGAAGCATTGGTGAAGGAAGGTGCCCACTTGATAACCCCGATGACATGCCGCGTCATGCTATTGGCCAGAGTAGGTAGTTGGCGAATGGTGCCATCTGACGAATGACTGTAGACTTATGACGGTGTGGCCGGATGTCTGCTGTGGTGTTCATGTGGTGGTGGTTGTATCATTCATATAATATCTGAATTGGGTTTCTATGAGTGTTTGCCCTGGATTATGGCACAAGGGATAGTAACACCTTATCCTATGTATTGATGGATATTGAAGCTGCTGAAGAATTAATTTACAAAAAACATCATTGAACAATTAAATGAAAAAGGAAAAGTGTACAAAGAAAATACAATTTCATTGCAGGTTTTAATGATGCTGTTGTGTGTTGTAACTGCTGTTTTCCGAACAGTCAACATACGTTTCACTAAAAACGTTAAAAAAAAAGTTTAATTAACATTTATTTCTGTTGTTGTCTTCCCGTAGGCTCACAGAGGCAGTGTTAGACCTTTCGTCAACTTCAATGCCAAGCAGGACGCTGAAGTCCTCCACAGAGCCATGAAAGGGATCGGTCAGTCTTTTCAAGATGGGTGCCATACTCCACCACTATTCAGTTTAACAGCTCACATACACAATAATATTCCTATTGCATATATGTGCTTCCTGTGACTCTTGCGAAGCTTGAATCTGTGATGTCACATAGAAACACGTATAAGGCTTTCAGGTTTTTATTAACTCAGTGTTTCCCACAGGATTTTGTGAGACTGTGGTGAGTGGACCTCGAACCGTCTAGGAGGGTCCGGGGGCATGCCCCCCTGGAAGAAAATTTAGTACATTTTAAAGTTAAATGCATCAATCTGGTGCACTTTGAAAGCAAAATTAAAAGGCTAGATCTATGAAGAACTTTGTGCTCTAGTAAACAATTGAATCATAAACACATTGGTTGTATAGTAGGGCTGTCAATCGATTAATCGCATGAATTGTCCATAGTTACTCGCAAATTAATCGCAAATTTTTTTATCCGTTCAAAATTTACCGTAAAGGGACATCTTTCAAGTTTTTAATACTCTTAACACGGGAGTGGACAAAATATGCTTGCTTCATGCAAATGTATGTATATTTATTATTGGAAATCAATTAAGAAAACAAAACAAATATTGTCCAGACACCCTCACAGGTACTGCATTTAGCATAAAAATATGCTCAAATCATAACATGGCAAACTCAAGCCTGCTACATTTGACAATACTGAGTAATATGACTAAGTAAGTATCTCACACAATGTAGAGTCCAATCTTTTTTAAGCATTAACACAAAACAACGGACTGAATCAATCCAGGGACCCACACAGGTCAAGCATTTACCAATATGCTGCTTGTTGTCCATGGGTTTCTCTAGCCCTTTTGATGGCAACACAACGCGATGCAGGTAGTGGAGCTCGGCCGTAGCTGTGTTAAGGCGTCAAAAAAAATAGTGGCATTAAAACAAATTTGCGTTAACGCGTTATTATCGCGTTAACTTTGACAGCCCTGGTAAAAATATGGGAAACACTTATTAACTTGATCGGAGGGGGAGGCTGTGGGACACCAGAAGATACTGTTGAGCCTTCTGGTGTCATGGGCCTAATTTAATGAAACATTTTGATAACCCCAGTTATGTACGCTGTAACTCACCCACCCACCATTCCTCCAACATGTAAGCTAGATTTACAGTAGGCGCTCACCCATACATGATAGTTACACCCAATGCTGTGTCTGTTATATAAATAAATCTCCATTTTGCTTCTTTCTATCGCTGATTGATATTACACAGTGATCCGACCTCTAGCCAGTTCATGAAAGCTTTTCCATTTGCTGTTCTAAACACCCGGTGTCAGGTAGGTCCTCTGGCGCACAGGAAGTGATTGTACTACCCCGTTCTACTTCTGTAGAACGGGGTAGTACAATCACTTCCTGTAGTACCGGTAGTACCATGGCTGAACAGACAAAGAAAAGAGCGTCACCTACAGAAACTCAAACTCCACCAACAGAAAGTCCAAGGAGAAAGACGTCACAGTACTGGACACACTGTTTGATTGACAACACAAAACACATCACCAAAATAAAAAGAATCTCGCAGATTCAACATCAAAGCCCAACAATACTATTTTGGCCACCATTGTATGAATTTTACAGTAAGTGACTTTACTGTGGTAATATCTATATATAACGGACTGTCAGTGAGCAAGTGGCTTTTATAGAATGAGTGACGACATTTGAATTACTCTTTTACTGTTTGACCTTTGACCTCATGTTCCTCTCTCGGGTGACCCAATGTGTATCACGGCAATACATAATGATAAAACCTAAACAGAACTTCCTCCTTTGGTCATTAGTGTAAATCAATTGGCCCCAAGCATAATGACGACGCCTTTTATAGCTGCGACCTCAAGCTATTAAGGAAGCTTTCTGCCTCTCGCAATTAGATAAAAAGAGAATATCCACTGCCTGTTCAAGGAAAGAAGTGAATCATGGAAGTATGAAAGGGGGAGAATGATTATGAAGTGAGGAGTCCTCTCTGGGCTTTGTGGCAGAATTGCCTTGAGTTAACATTTTCATCCTCAGAGGAAATGCCATGTATTGTCTTCTGCTTGTTTACCTATCTCAGCCGTTTTCCCCCGAGGTGCTGGTGACTCTCAGTAGATATTGATTGCTAGTTCATCAGCTTCTCCCATCTTTTCAAATGCTGATCTCATTCTCCTAAAGAGGCTGGCTCTTCATTTAGGAGAATATTGCCATGCTATCTATCAGTTATTCTCATTCAGGTATTGCTGCAGTATGAAATAATGTTTAACTAGCCCCTTTTAAGATGAAAATAATCTTAATTGAAATGAAAAGGGTTTTTTTATTCTTTATCCACCTTAGCACCTCGTATATGATTGTACTGTGAAGCCTGAAGCTCACAATCTGGTTTTCTACACATTAATGCCTGTTTGAATTCTCCACCAGGTACGGATGAAGACGCCATCCTCATGCTTCTGACTGCGCGCAGCAACGATCAACGGCAGCAAATTAAGGCGGCTTACAAGAAGGCCCACGGAAAGGTGAGCTGAGCCGGCAGGAAAGGAGCTGATGATAAGCAACAGTCCTCCTCTCTCACCAGTGATACCTGGATGGCGCTCACGCTGGGCTCACTGAGGGTGGAGCTGTCCACTATTGCAAATAAGCGTACACACTCTACTTTGTGAGTTTATTTTTTCTATTGACGCCTTTTGTTTTGAGCTAAGCTGTACGCAAGGCCTGGGACGACCGTGGAATAATCATGGAATTCATACTCAGGAAGTGAGTGTTGGTCATGAGGGTTTTTCCCTCACGGATCTGTTGGTTGGACTTCTCTATTGAATAGCATCAGCCAAGCACCGGCTGTAATTACACACACACACACACACACACACACACACACACACACACACACACATATGCTATTATTCACTCTTTCCTTTGATTCCATTCAGGTATTGCTGCCAGAAATGCCCACATCTGTGATTTATTGGATATAGAAATCAATTCTGCAGCCTTCAATGACTGATGTGCTGCTGTGTGTCATGGTTGGTAATTTAGGGGAATGTCACACAGTAAATACAGATATCAGGCCTTTTCTGTAATGTGCTTGTGTTTACATTAGCCAACAAATATTTCTCTGTGAAATGTGACTTGTGTCCTTTGTCTCTTTTAACAGAGAATTGCTAATTCTTCCAGGTTTTGTACTTACTTGTACCATTTGTGATCACGGCCCCTAAACATTGGAACAACCTGCCTGATGATATACTAGTGAGCTCTGTATCTTCTGTTAAAACAAGTCTGAAAACTTTTAACCGGTGACTTGTTTTCTGTCATTATGCTGCAGTCGTATTGTTATTTTGTTGGTTAAATCCAACATTAGTTTCTGAATTTAACAAGACATGGGCGTTAATGGAGTCAGCAGAACAATTGACATGTTTGTTCTGTTTCTCTTAATTTCACAGCATTACAGTGTTGCTAAGTTAAGTGCTATATTAATACAGTTATTTTTTCTTTATATTATGAGTCATCGTTTGTCCACAGGACTTGGTCAGTGCACTGAAATCAGAGCTGGGTGGGCTGTTTGAGAGTCTGATCGTGGCCTTGATGACCCCGTCTGTCTCCTACGATGCCTCCCTACTGCACAAGGCTATAAAGGTATAGCTACTGAACATTGAAATATCATTTTATTTGACATGTACAATAAAGTAATACAGGAATTTGTCTTGGTGGCATTGGTGCAGAACAACTGCTGGCACACAGGCACATACTGGACACATACATACAACAGGACCTCATATATAGGCTCATGGCGGTCCACTCTGAAAGGTGTAGGTACAGGTCCATTCAGTAACATGATGTAGAAGTGGATACAGGTCTAATGTCTCTGGGTCAATATTTTGATAAACCATTGTGTGCTCTGTAACAATAAACATCTTTCACATACTATCATTTTCATAAATCCTTTAACCTTGTCTTTGACCCCATTGCTCCTTCAGGCCTATTTAAGGTTCGAGGTTAGGGCTGCTGTTTTATTAGAGCCACTCAGGAGAGAAACCCCTCTTACTGTCTTTGGGTAGTTGGAACCAATGGGACCGCTTCCCCTGACATGTGTTTGTTTTGAATTATGTTGGATCTTGGGTGGCGAATGCATCATCACACCTGGGAGGTACTTAATGGAGAGTATATATAGTACCAATATAGTACCAATATAGCCTATAGGGTAGATCTGCTGCTCAATTTGTTTGGTATGTCAGATCTTTTTTAAACCATGAGAGACTCAGCCGTAAAAGCTATTTTCATTTGCAATCTGATAGCTTTGGAGCGTGTTGCCCGAGGAAATAAACTCAGCAAATTCTTCTCATAAGATACAAATGAAACTCATATTTAAGTCTTATTATACTATTTCGTATCGTATTTACATTTACATTACCCATGTGGATGAAATGTTCAATCAACGTGAAGGCAAAGCACTCAGGACACGACCTTGGTATTACACCTACTGCTCAATTTGTTTGGTATGTCAGACATCTTTTTTTGCTGGAAGGTTAATTACACTGAGGCATAAGAGACTGACTCGTAACATTAATTCACTTCAATACTGACTATTTTGCCTTAGTTTATTCATTCCTGATTACACAATTCTTTAGGGTTCTGTATTCAAAAGTATGCTTTTTATTTATTCTTTATCCTCAATCATTTGTTAGCATTTTCCTCTTTACTCACATATAACCCTAACCCCCAGCAGCCTGTAATTGAAATAAACTACGCTAAACTACATATAGCATAGCATAGCATAGCATAGCATAGCATAACAATCCTCCTGGGGAAATTGGGTTATTATATCAGTATCCATGCTAGCTTTGGTTCATGATAATCTACAATCTATGTGTCATTTTGGACACCTTTGTATGTGTAGTTTGGGAAAACATACCTTTTTATTACTTTTTTAGCCAGCATATGTGAATATCAGTATATGTTATCAACATATACTGCAGAGTTCATCCATGTGTTGTGTTTGGTTCCCCAGGGGGTGGGGACTGATGATGATGTGCTGATTGAGGTCTTGGCCTCCAGGACCTCTGAACAGATTAAGGACATCATCAAAGTCTACAAGAAAGGTGACTTACTCAAGCTCCGTCCACACTAAAGCTCCGTCCACACTAAGGCTACGTTCACACTAAGCCGGGTAAATTTGAAAACGCATACTTATCTCTCCATTTTGGCCGTTTTGACGTTTAACTGATGTGTCACTGCTTGATTGACTGTCGCTCCAGCTGAATGGCCGAGTGGTCTGCGCATGCCCAAGGAAGGAGATATGCGTTTTTGGTGGTCTAGTGTGGACGGTGAGCTTTTCTAAAACACTAGACCCGAAAACGCAGTTCTCAAATGTAAACGGATTAGTGTGGACGTACTCTCAGCATTGACATTAGAGGAAAAAGCAGACAAACGGGTTTACGGTGATGGTAACTGGTAAATTAGTCTATTGTTTTTTCATGGTTTCTCATCAGAAAGTGAACCATTTGACCCATCAACCATTTGACAAATGTGTAACAGGTAACAAAATGTGTTGGTAGCAAACTTTTACATTTCTCCAACATGGGGAAACCAAGATACCAGTCTGTCTCTTTACAATGTTTGCCAGATTCTTCCTTGGCTTGACAGATGGCTCTGTCATACTGGGAACATTGCATGAATACGATGCATTGTGATTGAGAGGGTTTACCTTCATGAAAAATGAAGAAATCCATATGGTTTCATGCATTCAACAAACCTTAACTAAAAAAATTGTAATTAATCTCAACACTGTAAAAAATGTTAAATTGTCACTGTTAATTGGCCTCTTCTCTGTCATGTTAACAGTTTGCATTGTAGGCATTTCACCCTTTGGTAATGCTGAGCAGTTGTGCACATCGTTTGCACATCATCAGCGTAATGAAGATACCCTTGTTAACACCTGTCCCACTCAAATGGGACAGCGCCTTTCTAACGTACCTGCACTGAACCGAAATGTGCACAAACCATAATGTAAAACAACAAAACAGCAATAGTGAGAACAAAGGCACAAAGGGCCACAGGCAAAGAGTCCAGTCTATTTGATCTGGATGAAAGAGAAGGCCACACTGTCCGCTAGCCGGCTAATCAAATCTCTGCCATCAGAGATCCTTCTGCAGAACAGAGCATGGCCCACTAGGGTCGATTGCAACCGTTAATGGCTGTTGTGAGCGAGAAGTGTAAGCAATCTTCTGCCCCTCTTCTCCTCTTTCTCCCAGAGTGCGGCGGCAAGCTGGAGAAAGATATCTGCGGTGACACCTCAGGGCACTATCAGAAGCTACTGGTGATCCTCCTCCAGGTAGAGAGAGAGAGAAAGAGAGAGAGAGAGAAAGAGAGAGAGAGAGAGGTGTGAAGAGGTGGAGAGGGGGCTGTTGGACTCGTCTCAGCTTTCTTGATAACGAAAGGCTCTGGTGATTCCATTAGAAAGTCATGAGCTCTTAGGGTGTGGATTGGGGCAATGGGAGAAGAGGGAGGGGAGGGGAAGGCAGGTTAGGGAGGTAGAGAGGAGAGGGGGAGGAGAGACTGGTGCACTATGTACAGCTGGCTTCTCAGGTGTGTTTGTTTTACAGACAGAAATGTAATCTTCATGGGTTGCCAGGTTGTGAGACACTCAGCAGATAATGTAATCTTCATGGGTTGCCAGGTTGAGAGACTCTCAGTACGTCTGAAGTCACCATGTTTCCATTCACCCTGACCTATTTTGCTCTCCATCCACCCATCTGTCTGTCTATCTGTCTATCTGTCTGTCTGCCTGTCTGCCGGTCTGACTGACCATTCGTCCAACCATGAAGGCGAGCAGGGGGGAGGGGGTGGACGAGGGGAAAATTGAGAAAGATGCCAAGGTAAGAAGAAATGAAAAATGACAATTTAATAGCAAGACTATTTTAAATGTGTAGCATTGTTAAACATCAATATTTCATTGTCAAGTGAATTGTGCTACGTTGGTATGATTACTGTGAAGGAATGAGACCGTGGTTGTGATGGTTAGTAGCCTAGTGTTTCTCCAAATTAAGACCAAATTTCCCATAAATCCTGTTGCTTCCTTGTCCTCCCTCCTGCTTCTGCACAGCTACCCTAAAATAAATACGATTAGATGCTTAGTAAATATTTGGCCTACATATAGATGAAAAATAATCCTAAACAAATACATGTGACTGACTTGATACACGGGAGAGTTTGTGCAGAATTGAAGAAAATGGATGATATAAAGTTAATCACCAAAGAGGAAAAATACAGGGAGCGGTACGACTCTCAGCAGTGACAACATTAAAAACTTGAGGCTTTGGCTGTTGTTGCTGTTGGAGCACAACATACGTACATACAACGTACATACAGACTATTTTCACAGGACATGCATTTTAGTACTAGTGCATTTACTAGTGCATCTAGGCTAGGCTGCATGAGTGACCATGTAGAAATACGTTTACGAAATAAGAAAAAATAAACCCCCTTCCTGTTTTGTGCTGTAAAGCAATATTGCAGATTTCCAGCAAACAATATAAAAAGCAATGCAAAGGCCAGTAGAGGTTCAAAAATCTTCTCTGTGATTACAGTGATGATACCAATGTCACAACATGAACATGGTAACGATTCATTGATGTTTAAATGCTACACATAGCAGCTTCAAAAAAAAGAAAAGGCATGAACAAACACAAAACCAAAACAGGAAAAGGACTTTCCATGCTACAGAGCAGAAATAATTTGATTTCACCATCTTCTTTCAAATGTCAGCAAGTTGAGGATGCGACCGTACTCTTAAGGGTATCCTATAGAGAGCTAAAGGCCAAGACAGCTTTAAGCACATCACAGCGCTCTCTGATGAATGGTCAATAAGATAAATTGATTAAAGGATATTAACTTCCTGGAACCCTGCTGCTTCAGGATCACTCCTCCTCACTGATATTGTAGTTTTGAATTGGGCACCAACAGTGATGAGAACGTCTGGTGATCCTACATTCATTTAACTGTCCATTACCATGATGACTGGTAGTATAATCAATAATAACACTTCTCATTCATTCTCCGATCAATTGAAACAAAGAATAAAAAGTAGAACTCAACACTAATAATGAGTGAATTAGGATCAATGAATCAATGTTTTCATTTCACCAGTTGATGCTTCATGTATAGACGTGCAGGCGACAGGGAGACGATTATTTCTTTCCACAGAAGAAATGAACTTTTCTGGTCTGTGGAAGACACATCATTGCTGTTATTCCTCTTCTGTCTCTGGTTGCTCAGTTAAGGCATGTCCATACAAGGTTGCTGTGTGTGTGTGTGTGTGTCACTTCAGGACTTGTATGCTGCTGGTGAGGGAAAGTTTGGCACAGATGAGGAAACATTCATTACAATTCTTGGCAACAGGAGCGCAGAGCATCTCAGAAAAGGCGAGTGTATGTTTGTGGGTGTGCAAGTCCGTCCATCTGTCTGTACATGTGTGTGTGTTTGTGTGTGTGTGTGTGTGTTTGTGCTAGTGCATTTGAATGTTGTAATGTACGTCAGTTGACTATTTTACTCCTAATAGCAGAAGTTTGGATTGACTGTGGCTGATTGATACTGGCCTTTCTAATCGATGCACACAACAATGATCATTTTTGAGTGAGACCTGGTGAAAAGAGCAGCGTCAAGACACACATAAACACTGCTGACAACATACACTCAGTATCCACTGTATTAGGTACACCTCCCCGTTTGTGCAAACAGTTGGCTCCTCCAGACAGTGAGTCACATGTAAACAAAGCATTAGTAGAGCACGCAGACAGGGTCAAAAGGTTCAGTCGCTGTTTGAATAAACGTTGGCAATGGGCAAGATGCCTGTCTAGAGTTTACAGAGAATGGTGCGGTAAACGAAAGCCAATCCTCCTAACACACTCCTAACACACCACAACAGCAGCTCCACTCCTGTCAGCTAGGCACAAGAAGATGAAGCTACGGCGTGCACATGGATGATCGAAGGTCTGATGAATCCTGTTTTCTGTTGTGACGTGTTGATGGCGGGGGCAGAATTTGGGGTGAACAGCATCAATCGGTGGACCCATCCTGCCCGGGGTCAACAGTACAGGCTGGTGGTGGTGGTGGTGGAATGATACTGGGAATGCTTTCTTGGCATGTTAAATCCCTTAGTACCGACTGAGCATTGTTTGCCACAGCATACCTAAAAAGTGTTGATGACCAGGGGCGTCCCTTCAGCACCACAGGCTACCCTTTTTCAAATGGATACTCCTCCATCTCAACACGATGGAGACCTTTGGGATGAGGCCAAGCGCGGGTACAAGGAAAGATTGAGGCAGAGCTGAGCAGCAACAATTTGAGGACTGTCTGGCTGGGAATGAAAACACTGACGGGGTCCCTTGACAGGAGCATCAGGGGCATCGGGCTTGATGGTCGATGAATTAAATGCTTTCACGTCAGAAGTTAAGGCGATAAAGGAAAATACCTGCCAGTCAGTTCATATTAGTGTACACACTAGCGTCAGGAAGAGCCCGGCCCCAACAGCGTCTTAATACTTCTGTAGCATCTTTCATTCTGTCTATCTATGCAGTTTCTTCAGCTGCAGAAGGCGTCTAAGATATGGAAACACTGAGAGTAAAACTCCCGAGGTGTTAAATGACTTCAGGTCAGTTATGAAGCCATTTGAAAAAGTTAATCAGGAAGGAAGTCTCAGGGCAGAGGGTGGAGGAATTACTGGACCCTGTGCGCTTGGCAAACAGGGCTGTGGAGGATGCCACCATAACCTGCTTCACTTGCTGTTTAAGCATCTTGAGGGCATTAAGGCTCATGCCAGGCTTTTATTCAGAGATTTTCTGCTCTGCTTTCAACACCATCCAGCCACACCCGCTGTCAGAGAAGCTTATTTTCAACTTGACTTGGCTGGATGGTGTTTTTTCTGGTAAGTCACAGTGTGTAAATTGAGATCTTTCCAGTCAGCTCTGCCCATCCATCGGCTCAAGGCTGTTTTCTTTATATAATGTACACTAATGACGGTGGTAACACACTTGACAGTTGACATATTATCAGATTTGCTCATTATTTAGTGATAGTTGGTCTTCTTTGAGAGGAGAGGACTTGTGGGCCTGTTGTAGAGGAGTTTGTCTCATGGTGTGATCAGTCCTTCCTCCACTTAAATGTCACAAAAACTCAGGACATGTTTATGTATCATGTATGTCGTTAAAGGCTCTGACATCAACCTGGTGGAAACCAACAAAACCTTGGTACAGTTCTACACAACAAATTGTGTTTTGAACCTAGCCGCCATTTCCCAAAAAGGTGCAGCAGTGTCTATTATTTTATGTTGTTATATGTTATGTTTTATGACTATGATGGCCTTTTTTTTTTACAGAGGTTTTGTTGTATCTGTCTTGTGTTAAATCCTATTGCATTGTGGTATGGTACATTATGGTGATATTATAGACGTGAGTCGGGGCCAGATTATAGACCTTTATTATAAACAGGTCCTGACCTGGGAGCAGTTTGAGCTACAAGACTAAGAGACGTAAGGACTCCTTTGTTTCGGTGGATATCGATAGGCTGAATACTACAAAGTAGCTTTTACTAATTGATGAAGACTCTTGCTGCTCTAGCATTTCCTCTTTATGCACTTATCCTCACGATATGACACAATCCTTCTGTTTTTTATAGCTGTTTTTGTTGATTTTAGTTTGGATCTTAGATCTTAGTGTGACGGTAGATACTTGTCTGATGTGTTTGTATTTTACGGGGCTGCAAACCAAAATTTCCCCCAGTGGGATGATGAAGGTAAAGATATTTGAAGATCTGAGGTGGAATGGGATGTTTTAGTGGCCACTGAAAAATCTGCAAGCGCTATGGTGGCGTTAGTGGGTCCTACCCTGTACTAGCTAGCACCTGATGAAGTGGATTCTGTGAAATACAATAAAATATACAAAAAAATAAAATAAAACCACATGAAAGAGAAAGCACTATATGAGCACTCAAAAAGGAAAGCTATGTTTTTATTATATATGATATATGGTGTTAAAAACTGACTGAGATGTGTGCAGTCCCCGAGGAGACGGGAGAAAATGGCACAATATTTTTAATGTGTTGTTTTGTTTCCACATCAAAGTGCCACTGTGATTGTTTTGCCATCCGTAGTGTTTGACGCCTACAAGAAGCTGTCTGGTTCTGATATAGAGGACAGCATTAAAGGCGAGACCACTGGGAACTTGGAGAACTTACTGCTAGCTGTTGGTAAGACCCATGATTTATTTGGATAATACTAGACTGATCATAAACAGACAATGAAGCGCTGACTGTTTTGCCTCTTGGGAGTTTTATTTCTGACACGTGTTAGAGTGAAATACAACATAAGGTAATACTTGAAAGTAGAAATCAATGCCATAAAATATATATTAAAAGCCGAAAACAATCCATTGTCAGACTAAAATGACAAAGAAAACAAAAGAACCTTTTGTTTTTTCCCGTAGTGAAGTGTGCCAGGAGTGTCCCAACCTTTTTTGCAGAGGCCCTCTATGGATCTATGCGGGTAGGTATCTTTGTCCCCTGTGTCCCACTGTAACATGTCCCAAGGTATGTAGGTATGTAATTTTGTCTCATGTCAAGTGTCTATATGAAGAGTTTCATTTCAAATTGAGATATCCACCATGAAAAAAAGGATTGCTGACATGAAAATAAAGCACATTATGGGTTAGTGTTTGGCGCAACAAGTATGAGGACAGAATCATTCATGTTTTTGAAATGTTGAATTTCAAGTAGCAACGTTTTTCTAAAATGGATTTATAGTTGTTTTGGAATTAAAGGGTAGTTTGTTTTCTTTGGTCCAAACAAGTGGAAGAGTTTACTTTTAGGTTCATTTAGGTTCACGCTGCTCAATTACAAGCAAGCGAGGGCTTGTAAACAAAAGTCACATGACTGACAAGCAGCTTGTTTATTGGCAGAGTTTTGGTCTGTATGTCTGACAATAGGTCCCTATGTTCTGGGTACATATGACTTATTTTGCAGAGGCCTTGTATAGTATATCATCATATTTCATCGAGCTGCTGCAAGTGGAAAGAATTCACGTGTTCAAACTCAATTTTAAGCCCAACAAAGAGAAAAAGAAAAGAAAAGAAAACTGCTCACTTACTTTTACTACTCTCATAATTTATTGATTGTTTTGACTAGAGGTCTCATCGGGTATCGAATCAGAGCTTGTGTTTAGTTCAATAAATGATGGGAACACTAGAAGCAGTGTGCGGCGTTGTTTTTTCATTGTAATCCCTGAGAGTAACTAAAACTCCAGCACTTACTGAGTTATTTCATGGAAGTACTTCTATATACGCTTCCTTTTCCAAGTTTGCGTACTCAGCCACTGTCCAGTGAGTTCTTCAAAGTCTTCAAAAGCTAGATATGGAGACGTCTGAGTCCAAAAAGCAAGTTTCCTAGTTTGTTTCATGATTGTTGATTGAGTCTAATGCTGTCTGATGTCTTGATGTTTAGCGTGCCGGGACCGATGACAACACCCTGATGAGGATAATGGTGTCTAGGAGTGAGGTGGACATGTTGGACATCAGAGCCACCTTCAAAAAGTTGTATGGAGCCTCACTTTATACCACTATACAGGTAAGGTGCACCAGACTCTAAAGGTTGAACAACAGCAACACAGGCTTTTGTTAAAGTTTTTAAAAAAAATCAAACTTTGCTTGGTCATCATGCAAAATTCTTAAGTTGCAAAATCTTGTTGAAGTTGCTTGAAAAGCTAATGGCAGTAATTGCTGCAATCAGTTTTCTCTGTTTCTGTATATTCCACTGTGTGGTTTTAATGTTTTATGGATTCTACTGTAAAATCATTATAAACAACTTTGAGTCTTTTGGAATAAAATTGCATTTTTGCAAGATTTCCAAATGCAGATTCTCTCTAAAAGCTCTACTCACCCCACCCTCCAACCCTCATCACAGACTGCCTGGCACACTCGTCCTCATTTGCCCATTCGTTTAAAGCACCAACTGGGCCTACCGTAGTTATACTCTCACACCAATCACGTCAGTGGGGTGATGGAGTGGACAGTTAGGGTAATAGGGATGTATTTTAAATGCCTTGTACAGATTGATTGGACCGCATTGCTGCTTTTTACACTCAGCTCACTGAATGAATCTCTTTGGGCCCACTGTTCCTACCATCCAGCTGTTAGAGTTCAATGAATAAGAGAAGGGCTTCATTCCAACATGAAAATACTGACAACTTCACCTGAAATATTGTTGCTGGTAAAATTTATTTGCCAAGTTATTAGCCAATCCAACTTTCGAGTATGTTCAAGATTCAAGATTCAAGAACTTTATTTGTCACATACACATACAGGGTGTGCAGTGAAATGAAAAGTGGCAATGCGTAACAGGAATGTGCAAAAGAACAACAACAGTCACAGATTTACAAAACACTATTTACAATAGGATAGAAATATAAATAAAAAATATTATAAAATATGAAAATATGTGGAGATATGTAATATAAATTATGTGTAGTCGCTATCTGTATATCTGTATATCTGGTGGGGGTCCTGGTGACGTCAGAGTTCCCAGTCCTGATGGCCTGAGGATAGAAACTCCGTTTCAGTCTCTCTGTTTTGGCTGCGTGACTGCGGAGGCGCTTGCCTGACCGCAGCAGCTGAAACAGTCCGTTGTTGGGGTGGTGAGGGTCCTTCATGATCCTACAGGCTCTGGTTCTGCACCTCCTGGTGTATAAGTCCTGCAGGGTGGGGAGTGTAGTTCCAATAGTGCGTTCAGCCGAACGCACTATTGGAACACTGTTATTATCCTAATTCATGAAATATTGAGTAAAGAGTTTTAGAAAGCAGTTATACAGTACTGTGCAAAAGCCTTAGGCACATGTAAAAAAAAAAAAAAAAATCTGTTTGGCATAGATGCCAAACATGATGCAAAATAATGAAATGAAAAGTTTCTAAATATAAAAAAATAACATAAAGGGCAGGAATGTAAAACACTAATGCAGAAAACAAAAAAATAAACATCTAAGACCAAATTTCTATAAAGAAATAGGGTGTTTTTGCAGACTTTTGCACAGTGCTGTATACAATTAAAACATCCTTCCTCACACCCATTACTTAACCTCCCCTGGTTAGCTGAGCGGCTAATGTCTCAAATCTTGCTGAAGGCCAGACTGACGTTACTCCCAAGGGACATCCAGTAGATTTTAGTTGCAGCTGCAACATTAATTGCCTCCAACATGTCAGACATCTGCTGTTGGTTAAAATAAACATGCATTTCTCAGTTATTCAGTAATAAAGATGAGACTGGTTATTTCCTTGTTGATGCCTGTGTATTTTTGAAATGATACAGTGGGATTTTAACAGGTTTCGAGGGCCCAGGGGTCATGAAAATCAACACTTCAATGATCATGTTAACTTTCAGTTTAGGTGTTTTAATGTGACAGCAGTGATACGCCTTTTTAACCCAATTTCTCAAGGATCAGTTTTCTTGGATTTCATCAGATGAAAGTTTGGCAGATTGTAGTTTGAGGTTTAGCTTAAATGTTTGTCTATCTGTGAATATTTGTCACATGCCAGGACACTGGAGACTCAACTGAATGACAGGCAGGGCGATTTCACTTTGCAAACATTGCCCAAGTTGCCAATCTGACATGCATTTAAAATCTTCATCAGAGCACCTTAAAGCCCCAGAAACCTCTGAATACTTTATCACCAACCCATCCCTTCCTTCACCAGCAGCCTCTTAATGACTACCTCCAGAAATTATAGATTTAATTTCAACAAATTGATCAATGGACCGGTGGCTGCAGGACTGGATCATCTCCTCAGTCTAGTCATTTCCACCACTACAAATCATCATGACATGGAAATAAAGAGTTACCGTCACATGCACTGGTCAAAATCCCAGATTGCTGTAAGACTGATAATATTCTTGGTCGTTGATAGTGTCTGTCTGTCTGTCTGTCTGTCCATACTGTGCATCAGTCCACATTGTGCTGTTTCTGTTTGTTCCAGGAGGACACAGATGGAGACTACGGCAAGGCTTTGCTATACCTCTGTGGCGGAAATGACTAACTCCAGCGCTGTTTCATGATGTGCACAGCTGCAATGATGCTGCGAGGCACAGCTAAACGTGAAATGAGGATATTGATCCAGAGTTGACGATTCTTGCTGACATTGGTTTGCTTTTGATTGTATTAGCGTGAATTACTTGCTTGTCATTTTGACTTATGACGTTATCTGGGTCTGGAGCTGCACCTAGAGCAGTTAGAGTGCATTTATTTCAAAGATCTTGCTCTGTGTTTTTTTCTTCTTTGATGTGTAAGCCACGATATGAACAGCACACAGCCGTAGAACAGTACTCACATTCATCAAGGTACAATAGATTTTCATCCCAAAATGAGATATCCACCATTTGGACACTTACAAAATGATTTCTGGCATGAAAACAAAGCACATTATGGGTTTCTGTTCAAGTTATTTCAAAATAGTTGTGTTTTTAGAGATATAATAATCTGTGTATTTGAATTATTGACCGGTGAATTTTTTTTTTTAAATCGTTCGGCTGTCCTGCGTGGCCGCATGTGATAAATGCCAGAGAACACAACGCCTCTGCTCAATTATTAAAGCTGTCATGTAGACAATTCTCCCGCTCTCATTAATTACAAATGAACTGCTGATCCGGTCTTGAATTGCAACACGTCCGTCACTGATCAATAAGTAATAGGACACTATTAGACATTTGTTGACTCTCATAAAGACATCCATCGCCTCCCTGTCTTTCTGCATCATTGTGCCTGATGTCAAACCTAATTGGGTCTTTGGGTGAACTGTTGTGAAGTGACTCCAGTTTGATGGCGTTGCACCACAGGGGGGCAGTGAAGTCTAGAATAAGCAGAGCGTTCGCCTACACTGTTTTCCATTGGAGTGATTGAAGAGTGACACCATTAGAAAAATATGAAACACTGACAAAATGATTACTGATATGAAAGTGGAGCTCACTATCAAAAAATGATTAACTTTATTAGCGATGATGAGCCCTTTACTCACCAACTAAACTAACTAGTGATAATTTCATTGTTTGGTTTTTAATATTTACCCGTCGGAGGTGTGGTGTTTGGACTGAATCCCTCCAACTGTTCGTCTAAGATAATAACAGATTAATTCTCCCATCAAGTGATCTTGGTGTTAAAGACTCTCATGCTATTGAAGTGAAATCATCCAGTAATTCGTCCGTTCAGCCTCATCATGTGGAGGACTCTTAAAACATAACAGGTTCTTATGATTCTTATGACTAAATTCAAGGCGGGGGTGCAGCCAGCATGTTTACTCAATGAACAAGTCTCACCTTGTTAGGTGAACGGAGATCTGATCTGGGTTCAGGAACATATATGTATAATCACTTGGGTTTATATTTCATAACAGACGGTTGTGTGTATGAATCTGGGTGATCCTCCTCACCATTTAGGAATCTGTGCTTCCCAGATGCTAGTGTGACACCACCTCAATGCTCAAGGTGTAAAATGCTTTCATGTATTGGCATGCTGTTTCTGAGAGGCTCCCGCTGTCTGCCTTAGTATGTGTTTACTGCAATTCACGGCAATTGACTGGAAATTTCAAGTTGCCATCATGCTGTGATATAATTTAGGTTAATTTAGGAAAAGAGGCTGTAGCGGCATTTTTGTTGGTTTTATTTCATCAAAATAGTTTGAATTCATTTGGTAGCTCATCAGAGCTTTACGTTTGGATAATCAGAATAAAAGTACAGGAAAGTGTCTCAGTGATATTGGACAACTCACATATTAACGTAGATGTATGCTGGCACAGGTCATGTAGGACCTTTCAGTACAATAGAAACCAAACAACTGTAACTCTATACATTCAAAACTCTTCAGGCTATTTAACAAAATAAATCAATGCAATCAAGTAAATTCAACTAATTAGAAAATGAAGGAAATCCGTTTTTAAAAACAAGTGCATTTTATTAACTTTGTGGGCATGGCTTATTTTGTTTGCACCAATTCTAAATTGTGAATTAACCAACTGAGGGAACAAGATATATCTTGAATGTGTCGCAAATGAATAAAAACATGGGGACGAGTTGTACCTAGACCACCTTGTGCCCTTCATATAATAAACTGTAGCCTTGAAATATATAGTTTCATTCTCCTGGGACCACTTCCGGGCTCTGTAGGAAAGAAGGAAAGTCTCTCCTACACTGACCTCATGCTGTAGCTCGTTCTTAGCAGTTTGAAACCAACAATACAATGTTTGTTGAGCTTCATTAATTCCCTCCAGTTCTTTTCAATCTCTGGTCCACCAACTCTAAAGCTCTTTACAAACCAAACCCTAGCTGGCGCCCATTCACACACACACACACACACACACACACACACACACACTGCATCAAATCTCCTTAGTGGCAGTAGTGGCAGGGTGTGTTCTCTCTGTTTGGGTTTGACCAAGGCCCACATCTCTCAGCCAATCAGGATGCAGGGGCAATCAGACCACCTGTAAGACCTTTGGCTCTGCCCATGGACAGGATATGAACAGATTTAGAGCAGTATGAACAGCAAAAAACTTGGGAAAATATCCAACACTCAAAACAATGTTGCTGACCGAGGCTAAAAACATGTTAACTCTTTTTCTGACCATTGTTTATCCAGGGAAGATTGACTGACCATAATCTGTTTTTAGCTGAAGGGTAGTGTTTCCACCAGATGAGAGTTTACCTGACTTCCCTGACTGACTACCCCAAACTAAACTCACTCCTCAGGTTGCAACAGCAGGTCCAGCTGGAGAACTGGGTCATGGCACTGATGTTACTAAAGTGACTTTAACTTCCTCTCAGAGTCTCGATTTAGCCCCAAATATCACCTGACCTCCAAGTTTTGAGGCAGGTAAGGGAGCTGCCGTCCCACATAGAAAAGCATCTCGTATTTTTTACTTTCAGTACATGAATTTTGAATTTTACTGCCACATGAGCCACAAGCTACATGCTAAATGGTTCAGAGGCCCTTTTCTCCACGCCAGGAACAAGAAAATCTGAGGGAAACTCCAGAGATTTTAAACATTGACCAAATAATCAATATTTGGGTGAATCAATATAAGAGGTGAGCTGGGAGTTAATGGGTGATAATGTTAAGCCTGGGAACTTAATAAATAGGTAATGTGCAAACCAGGCTCAGGAAAAGAGGGATGAGGGAGAGTGAGGATGTCATTGAGGTTATCAAATGGTCACCTCCCATCCTAAACATTAAATGGATTTAGACCCATAACTTCAAGATAGCTGAGGGATTTAAAAAAAATCTTCAAGCATATATAGGACTAATAAATAACATATGAAAGTATTCTTTCCTTTATTTATCCAGGGATTGCTGAAGAATATGCATGGCTTTTTTGGTAATTATTGAGGAGGAGAGAGAGTTATTCTTCCCCACCTAGTGCTGGGATTGAACCTGGTGGCTTTCCAAGTTACATGTCGGCTTTTCCAGCCTTCAGACTGCTGCTGCCTTCCTGGAACTTCAAACCTTGCAACAGCAAATAGTAATAGGATACAGCTGAGAAAAGAGAATAAGAATGGGGGATGGGTGTTGGATTTGGGGATTTTTATATAAAAATATATCAAACAATATATATTTGTTTGTTTTTTTGTTTTTTTTACATTTTTGGGCATTTATTGAAAATAGATGAATATTATGGAAAATTAGCTAACAAGGTGAAAAAATATTTTTTCATTTCATTGTGACTTTAAGTAAAATGTAGTGACATTACAGTACAGTGATTTTGCAGACACTTTTATCCAAAGCTGTCCAGGCCAGAAAAGTATGAGGGAAAAAAACTATAATCCATAATGCTGTATGGATTACAGCATTATGAGGGTGTGTAGAATAACAAACTGAAACAGAAAAAATATGCAGAATATTTGCTATATGAAAATATGCCAAAAGTATGAAATTGTTTAAAATTGTAAAATTATTTCTAAAAAATATTGATGAAATGAGAAAATGTAAGAATGTGAAAAGAGCAAATTTGTAGGATGTGCAAAGTGTATTCACACGTCAGAAAAAGTAATAAGCAAATTCAAACTGCTGCACCGGTATCATGCTTAAAGGTTTTGAGGATGGAGCGACTGAGTAAAGAGGGATTTAACTGAGCTGGGAACTGAGACAGCATTAACAAGAGGAATCACAAAGCAGCAAACAAATCGTAACAAAACATGATACAAGGGTGGGACTCAAACCCCCCACCAGTAGAGACACATGGGACCACAATGCAAACATCCATTTCTTTTTATTGCACATAGTTGCCATTCCAAGGGAACAGAAAATGGCAAGTGGCTGTTAGGCACTGGAGCTGGTGTGGGTCATGTAGGCGCTTGCCTGAAACGGGGTTGGGTTATAGCAGAGGCGTCTTCGGCCATAAAAATAATGACAGCAAACGAGAAGTGCTATTTTAAAATATGACAGCCAGTGATGTCTTTATGCTTTTTAACATTGTATGCTATTTTACATTTCATAGTAACTGATTATTATATTGGCACAGGCCTCCAGGTAATTACTCATATTTCAAGTTGTTAGCATTTGAAAGGGCTGCGGGGTGCCTGGTTGTGAAACTTGTTTTTGCACATTTTGTTGTGCTATTAAGTTGTTTTTCAAAACACATTTATTTGTTTTTTTTTGTCTGAGTGCTATGCAAAGCACTCTATTCTATCACAGTGAAAACTAAATTGTTGAAATTTATTTGGAAGGATAAAATTAAAATAACTGAGTTGCCACACTAGCAAAAACATTTTGGATTACCGTTACTGATTGTATTTAACAGTTCTGAACATTAGTTTCCTTTCAAACTTTTTTTTGAACTTGTCTGTCTTGCTAACAAAGCTGAGACCAAGTCCCTTCACTAGATCTTAATGGGGTCTTGGGGTGTGGGGTGAAATGTCCTTCAGACTAGTATGGGATGTATGGTTCATTTATTAATGAGAAAAGATAAATCATCTCCCTCCCATTGCTGTTTGTGAAAATACGGAAGATAATTTTATTTTTTCCTGTCCAATTTCTCCTTTGATTTCAAAAAATGGACTGAAACTGCACCTTCTGTATGTTCAACCATAATGTTGGAAATGGATGATTTATATTTTATTCTAAACTTCAAGACCTGGACTGTAATGTTACCCATAAATGAACCATATACCATATACACCACATATGAACTATATACTATGTTTAAGTATTCTGATGATCTATATGAAAACAGCTCCCCGTGGTGTAGTTGATCTATGTTTTATCAGTTATACGTATTCTCTTTGCAGAGTTTTTTTCTTGGTTAGGAATGTGCAGGCAGTTCTTCCATCTGTCATTTTTTCCCTTTATTTATTTAGGGAAGGGTTTTGCTGAGCGTGCATGTTCTTTCTCAGCCACACCCTGCATCACTTTCATACCTGCAGGCTGATCAGTACAACCACAGTCTTCTGTTGTAGCCACTGAACAGTCCACTGGAGCAATAGGTGTTTGAATGCCTTGCTCAAAGGCACCTCAACGATCGCTCACCTTCCCTGTCTGCATTTTCCCAGACAGTCCAAGGATGTGAACTGGCGACCATCAGGTCACAAGCCTGCTTTTCAGTAGCTGGATCCCAAAGCTGCAAAATTCACTCCTCCTTTCCTCCGCTACCTCCTCCATCCCTCCGCTACCTCCTCCTTTCCTCTGGTACCTCCTCCTCTCCTCTGCTACCTCCTCCTTCATCCACCACCTCCTCCTTTCCTCGACTACCTCCTCCTTTCCTCCACTACTTCCTCCGTTGTTCTACTACCAATAGCAGACGTCCATTTTTGATTAACGGAGTAGTAATGGTGACGGAGGAAAGGAGGAGGTAGTGGAGGAAAGGAGCAGGTAGTGGAGGAAAGGAGGAGTGATGTTCGGAGCTTTGGGATGCACCCTGCACCCTGTTCTCTTCCCCCCCGTCGCAGGGAGGTCAGAGGTCAGCTAGGGAACATCACCCATCACCCATGGATTGTTGGTAAGGATTAAGTGTCTTGCTCAAGGACACTTCAGCAAGGTGAACCCTTCCTTGAACCCAGGCCTTCTGGTTAGGATGAAAAAATGGAAAATGGGAAATAACATTATCCAGCACGCTTGCTAGTTTTGCACCTTGACCTTGATTTCACCCTGAGAATGTGCAATCAGAAGCTTGTCAATGCCAAGGAATGCAGGCTAAGTCTCCTAAACAAAACCCCTCTGGTCAAATCACTGCGCTATTACTCAACATGCTCAAACTCCTAATCTTCCTGGCAGATGCCTTCAGCAAGACTGTGCACATATAGTTTGAGGTGGCAGGGACTCAGGCCAAAAAAAAAATCATACCAGATCAATTTTTAGGAAAGGACAGGGTGATCTTGTATCTTCATCTTGTAACATAAGTTGGTGTATGTTAAATCATTAAGTCTCATGCACTATTTTCTCAAAAGTCAGATATCAGCCCACAAAGATGACACTCTAAGGGACAAACCATGGAGCAATATGGGAGAATAGATAGAAAATATTTATTGAGAGGTAGAACCAACCTTGGAGAAACACTTTAAAGGAGAGTAGTCTACATAAACTGAAACATTTACACTGTACAATGCTGACGAAGGAGAAGACGAAGAAGAAGATGTCCATAATAGTGAGCCAAGCAGTGATGTGACTGTGCAGAGCTGAAAATTCTGTTTTCTCTTCTACTCAGCAATTATCATTCTGCACCATTGCGAAAAAGAATGTGCAAAAACTGGACCAGGAGTCGCTGCAGTATTCCTCTGCTAAGTTCTTGGTATCAACTCTGCAGGATTTGACCCCAGCAGGGCGGTGGGAGGAAGACAGGACAATCCCCTGTGCACTGTTGAGTCTGAAGTGAGCGTCTCTGGGAGCCTTTCTGCACATGCCCACCCTGACCAAAGCAGTACTGTCCTGGCACAACGTCTTCTGCTTCTTTAGCGCCCTTGCAATCTGCTTCCAGTAGAGTTTGGCATTGGAAGCGAACCGGGGGCAGACTGCAGGTTTGGCAACGTATTCACAGCTGAAGCTCCTGCCTCCTTTCTTGCAGTTCACACCGAGGGTGACAAGGTCCTCACCTGCTGCAACCCAGGTACACTGCGACTTGTCTTTGGCAGCCAGTTTGCCCTTAACTGGCAACAGTGCCGCAGACTTAGGTTGCCGGCCTTCCTTTTGGCCCCTATCCCTCTCTTTTCTTCTGTCCACTGCCCTCCCCTTCCGCCCAGGCCCCTGCTGAAAGCTGCTCGCCATTAGCTGCTGGGAAATAGAAGCCAGGACCAGCAGGACGGTTAAATTGGTGAGGAGCGCCATGTGACCAACACCTCTCCCAACTCCTGCAAGAAGATACACTGCAGGTTAGATGGCCTTCACCCCTCAAATCATTTGCCTTACTCTTAGGAAAAATATTGTAGAAGAATACTAAACAAATATCACAGCAAAAACTATAGGATGTTATAGTGATGTTATAGGAATAAAACAATACCATAAAGTACAATAAGGTCTCTATAAACTCACTATTAAAAACCAACACTTCAAAAATATCACAGCGATACCACAACAGATCAGACCACTATAAACACTTCATATTCACAACAGTTTCTGTAGTGTAGTGGTTATTACGATCGCCTTACTCGTGAAAGGTACGCGGAAAGAAAGAGTCTTAGGACATTTTAAGACAATCTACCTGGGATTTAATAAAGTACATACCTGTTTTATACTGATACCATATGAGATGCAGTCACTGTAAACTAACTACTGAGTACCACACACTCTAAAACCCTATCGTAGTATTATAACAATGTTATATTGACACCACAAGAAACAAGGTCACTATAAACTCACTATTCAGTACTGCAGGCACACTATAAATCACTATAGGATTATTATAGGAATATTATGTCGATACCATAGAAGAGGTCGCGATAAACTAAACACAGACATGCTATACTTCACTCTAGGAATACTATAGAAATATCATATAAATAAGTCACTAAGAATATTATATGACTGTAGGGGTTAGTATTCAATATTGAGCACCACAGACTATCACTATCACTATAGGAGTATTATAGACATACTCATCACGGGTACACTCTAGTCCCCATAGGAGTAATGAAGGAATATTACGGTGATTTTTCGTCAGTCTGGTTGAGGTAGTGGTGACTTTACTCACCTGTAGTTCAAACTGCGGTGTATTCCGTTGTGACACCTGACGGACAGTTGAGCGTCGCTTTTAATAGATTACCTGCATCTG
>CABFOQ010050013.1:5088-15561 GCA_900660455.1 Gephyroberyx darwinii | reverse complement strand
TTTAGGGCCACAACCGCTGGGGGGGGGGGCACATGATCAATGTGACTTTCTGTGTTGCTCGCTCCTCACACTCGCTTGTTGACTCGCTCACTTTAAGAACTCTACATCCTACATCCACACTCATACGTTTTCGTTTTTAAACAGTTTTGAAACTAAAACGATTTCCATCCACACAAGCGTTTTAGCACCGTTTCAGAAATTATCTCCGCTCATACTAACACGCCTGAAAACGCATATCATGTGACCATTCACCTACACTGGGCATGCGCGTGCCGGTGTAAACAGGAAGGAGCTTGTCTGCTCTGCTGTTGCTTAATTGCAGAAAATACCGTTACGAAGAACAGCAATGGCAAAAAGTAAGAGCAGAGATTTCTTTGTTTGGATGGACGACGAGGTGGAACTGTTACTGAAAGTAACAAACGAGTATAAGGCGGTAAACGCGGTGAAGAATATAGATTGGGAGTTATCACAAAAGCAAATACGGCGACATATTACAGTGTGTAGCCATGAACGCTGTGCGGCAGCAGCAATAAATCTCCATTCGCAACTTATTTTGATGAACCGAGTAACTTACACAAATGGCTCCTAAAAGAAAATTTAGGACTGACGCTCGAGGGCGGAACAAGAGAAAATTGGAGATGGAAAAAAGAACACAGGATAAAGGTATGTGATTGTTTGTTGAATCGGATTGTTTTTCTTACAATATTAAAGTCGTGTTTTTGAACGAAACAGAACATAGCCACAGCTAATTTTAACAGAGTTTGGATATCCCTGAGGATTGCCTGTACCCTGCCAGGCAGGTGTCTTACGATGATGTCATTGACGATTGCTTCACAGGCACAGACTGATGTTGGATGGTGGTGAAAGGATGGATAGCTATAGTTTCTACAGTAGCCTATAGCTGTTGTTTTGTACAATAGTTAGCACTTTTGTAGTGTTCACTTTATTTATTTTGAATATTTTGCACTCTTATATTGATTGTTCATTGCTATTTGTCAAAAATATTTTTGTTTTTATTGATGTTCATTTGTCATTGTCTTTACTTATAGACCTTGTTATGTGCAAGTTTGTTGCTTTTATAGTCTAAATATGTTGACTATTATTTTTAATACTTTGCAATTGTTGATTGTTTAATAACTTCTCAGATTTTAATATATTTTTAATATACATTGTTTTTTGATTTGTTAATTAATTTGTCCATCTCTAGTGTGTGTGTGTGTGTGTTCATTCAGTTATGAGCAGTGTGTGTGATTTGGTGGTTGGGGCCACAAACAAAATCTTGTTTAGGGCCACCAAAATCCTAGGGCCGGCCCTGTGTAGAAATAACACTTTCACACAGTTCAAGGAGCAACAGAGATATAGCTGTATCTGCAGGAGCTCTGCACTACACTCAACATCCAACAAGTCAATGCACAGGATTTTGAGGACCATTACATACTATATAGACTATACTTTAGATAGGCTGGAAAAAAGTCAAGTCAACATAAACTAGTGGCTCAAGCACTGCAGCGGTGGCTCAAACTGCTGAGTGCTAGACTAAAAGTTGAGCGTTTCCTGCACTTGTGTCTATGTGTTGTGTATGCGTTACGGAGACTGGGGTTCTTGCCTTTGAATCATTAAGTAAAGGGTGAGTGTTTGAAGCTCCTTGATATAATGATCCTTGGCAACTCTGAGAGTTCAAAGTAAATTGGCAAGGGTAAAAAAAGGCTTTTCTGCCACTGAACAAAATAGAGAAATCAGCCAGCTATGTTTAATAGAATTTTCATCAGTGCTCAACCAGTCCCTCAAATGGGTTATCTAAGATAATGGCTGCAAGGGTTCATTACCTCCTTGTCAAATTAAATTTCTTTTTCTCCTCTAGGCAGATTGGATAGTGATTACAGATTTAAACAAAAGAAGGCTCAAACTTTCACTCCCCCAAAAACCGAGAAAGGACCGTAATGACAGAAAAATTAGTCGATTTCATCTCGAGGCCTTTCTTACGAGATTACTAATTCACTTCACAAAAAAAGAAAAGAGTAGGCGTTTAATGTAGTGGCTCTTTGTTTTTTCGTCTGACTCTGGCATCTTTTAGAAGTTTGGTGTTTGTCCGGTGAAAATTGCGGGGGATTCACAATGTAGCATCCTACATTTACTCTTAGAAAACAGCAGTGCTGCATTAGTGCTAGCCCATCAGAGAATTAACTCTGAATTTCACATGATGCAGCACTGGAAATTGTGAGCCCCTTCGCTTCACCAACAATAATAAATGGCCGTGTTTGCTGGTGAATATAGTATTTTCAAATACTTCTACCTGACCCATAGAATTTTACAGAAGGCCATGAACTGTCAATCTCATCACAGTTATTGGAGAAACTGTATCCAGCCCCAGATTGCATGGTCAGTTTTTCATGTGGCTGTCAATGACTATGATTTTCCACGCTGTCAAGTTAGGAGAGCAGAGAAAGAGAAATTTGCAGGTCCATTCCAGGATATTCTGAGCTGACAAACCCTTGACCGGTGTCAGTGAATTATATGTTTGGCTACCATATGTGTTTGATTTCTAAATAGGCCAATACATTCCCCAGAGAATCACCTAAACTTACTATGAGTGAAGCAAGAACTTGACTCTAGAACTTTAGCTAAGAGTCTCATTGCAAAGAGGGAACCAGAACTAAAATTGTATCTGATAATAAATTTGTATTAAATGTAACAACATAGCTGTCGAAGCTTGTCAAAAATGAACGCTCTTTGTTAAGCAAGCAAACTATGTACAGATCATTAAATCATAAAAAGAATTTGCTTCATACTGCTCTTGTAACGCACTAACCTTCAAATGTGTCAAAGTTTTACAACAATCAGACGGCAACGCGCCATTTGAAGGCGGGGAAATCAAAGGAACAAAACTACGGATAGTGCACCAGCACTGGCTTCACCCAAAACATTGTTTGTGGACATTCTTTGTATGTGTGTGTGTGTGTCCTGTGAAATTTCTCCCGTCGGCTTTGCTTTTTCTCATTAGTATGTATCATCTTGTTTTCAAGTGTTTGGTGGCAGGGTCTTTTGTTTTCATTCCTCGTCAATGAACTGTGAACAGTGTGATTTGTGTTTTCGCCCGAACCTCGTGTTATTTCCTCGAGCGGCCAGCCAGGCCCGGGCTGCACGCTTAATGGCGTTGCTGTGAAAGTGTGGGTCCACTACGGAGCAGACTTATCTCGTTTCACCGACAGAGCCGGCTGGAGGGCGAAGCTGACGTGAAATATGTGGCCGTCATTCGCTTTGTGTTAGGCTCCCAGGTGGGAACGCGCTGAAGCTGGGAGCTGCTGGAAAAAGTGTGCTCAGTTAAACCTTTCCTGGTTAAAGGTACAAAAAAAATGGATGTTGGGGTAGCCCTCTTCTGACCCTGCCGTCAATCAAGTTCAACTGCACATTTCAAAACAATTTTGGAGATGGTGTGGCACTCTTCTTGGCATCAAAACACTAAAGCCATGCACACGATCTCAGTTGCAAGACAACTAAAGACATTTTTCCACAACGGTTAACAAAGTTGAACAGTGACAATGTTTCCAGTTGTGACAAACGCCTCCGTTTTTTGATTATATTCTGCAAACTGACAGATCCACTGTTGTTGCCTATTGAGGAGATGAACAGCAGGTGACTGGGTCCCAGCATGAGGGTTGCCATTTTGCACATATCCTGATTGGCTGCTGTGTGTATGCAAAGTTCAGCATGCCGTGCCACACAAGGAGGGGTAAACCATTAGAGCCCGTTAGACGCCTCCGTCTCTATTTAAAACACTAACTTCTCTTTTTTCAAAACATTGACTTTTGTTTTTACCGGAGCTGCTTCCAGCAAAACTTTCAAGCTTCCACAAACAAATGTTCGGTCCTCAAAAATACATATGAAGCAACTGGGGCAGTGTAAGAATAAAACACTATTCTTAGACAGTGCTTATAGTAGTTATGAAACAAAACAATGTTTGTATAATTAAAACTACAATCTGCCCTGGTATATGGGTAACATAGTATTTATTAGTCAAGTTGCAAATTCTGATGCAACTAATGCATGTATCAGTTGCATGCATATATATATATATATATATATATATATATATATATGGAATTCAAACCACATTGCTTTGAAAGGGTTATTTTTTCTGTTGATAGCAGAAAAACTAATTTCATCTACTGGAGTGTCAGAAATATGAAATAAAGGAAAACCTGTAGGATAAGGTACCCCTTTAAGCAACATAATAGACCCCAATACATGGAAAACTCTACAGGGATCACTGGAAAGCAGGCTAAAAACTCTTGACATGGATGTAGAAAGCCCTCAGGATTGACCTAGCTAGTAACATACTTTTTAATCCAACCAATTTTTTTGTGGAATAAAGATGAATTTTTGTACTGAACATCTGTATTATTGCATATGAAATACCTGTGTAGTAAGAAAAGTATGTGTTTGTTGTTTGTTTTACTATGTTTTACCCAGTTCATTTTGAATGTATTATTTCAAAATAAAATCTAAAAAAAAAAAAAAAAAAAAAAAAAAAAAAAAAAAAAAGATAAATAAATAATAATGAATTCATTATCACAGATTCTTCCAGGTGATCTTGAGGTTTTTTTTTTTAATATATACCTTCTGCCTTGGTAAGTAAAACCCTGCCTTTGGGAGATTGTCTGCCTCCCTATTTATTACTCCAAGTGTCTGGAGTTTGGAAACTTTTCCCTCCAAACATTAATTAATTCAAACCTTTCAATGAGGAGTCTCAATTTAGAATTCGCTGTGGGAGACATCTGTAAGACAAGTTGTAGTAAGTAAGTACTAAGCAAGTAAATATAGAAATCTCCAATCAAAAGCAACACATTGGGAAATTTACTATAAATTAATCCTATGTTCTAATGACTCGCTGAGATGGACATTTCCAGGTTTGGAATTACACCTGTAAATATAAACCGCGATAAAGATAGGGTTATTAGTGCTAATGACAAGACACAGATAATGACCCGAGGCGTCACAATTTGAGTGTAAGATATTGCACTTCATACTAATGAGTCCTTGCAGACCTTTCAACACCATGAAAAAAAATCTCTCATCACCCCACTATGCAAAAAAAATAAAATAAAATAAAAAGTGCTTTGCCATATGTGACTCAAATTAGCAGAAAAATAAAGTAGCCTCTCTTGCTATAGCACAGGGGAAAAGGAAAGGCTGGTTCACAGTGAAATGCCTGATTCAAAAGTATAAATAACCTGCTTAGTAAAAACTGCCTCAGTAGTGAACAGTAGTCATGTTGGTTGGATCGTCACAATCACGTTCACTCTGAAAAGCGTTATTTCTCCTTCACAGGCGACAAAGGCATGGGCTCTAGTTTTCCCTTCATTCTGAATCTGTTGTCTCCTTTGGAGAGCTCTTCCTTGGTGGGTGACGCCTCTTGGCTTTGATTGGTTGTGCTTTCTCCTGAGCTGATGGACTGTATCGATAACATCTGAGAGCTTGCTTTTCCCATTTGGCAGCACAGCCGGCATAACTTTATAGTTTAAAGGCGGGTGTTTTTGTCAGTTGCCTCTAGGACACCAAAGAGTTTCAAATTGCCATCGGCCTGAATTTGACTCCAGCTCATCCAATCGCTCCTGCTAGACTTGAGTGGAACCTCAACTTCAATATGCTTTTCCAAACTTTTACCTCTGCGTTTTCACGTCAGTGCATTCAGCGTCAATCGTCTCTTCTAGTTTAACTACTTTGTGTTTTCTCATGAACGAAGACGAACATTCGAGTTCACGCTGACTTTTTGGGATGTTGAACTAGCCGGGGTATAGCTAGTTTGGTCAGCAAAAACTTGAAAATTCTTTTTCAATCCATCATCGGGGAGGAAATGAGTGTCAGAAGTGCAAAAAACGTAGTTACCAAGCAAATTATAAGTTTGAAGGCAGATAACGACGCGTCTTTCACTCTCTTTTGTAGAAGTTGGGGTGCGTGCGTACACAAACTACCGTCTTGGCCCACCTCTCCAGCAAACCAGCCAAGCATGAAGATGTGAACGGAATGTCAAAAACAAGTAGCAGTGAAAGTTGAAACATGAAGAGAAGTACAGGTGTAAGGGAATTGAAGTGAGGAAACCTCCACCATTACACAATTCTCCAACTTTCTGTTAGGCCTAAATACATTATTCCTAGCACTTAAATTTTAAGTTAAATAGATTTTTTTTTCCCCAGGCCTGCAAACATCTTGGAATCAAGACTGTTAGTTTCATAGTTATGGCTAAAAATTGATAGTCTAATGGCAGAAATCCCAGATTTGGATTACACCACAGATAGACCTTGGGCCAAGATCTATCACATTTCATGGAAATTTGTTCATACATTTGAGATATCCTACTAACAGTCAGACAGTCAGTATCTGCCTTAATCAAGCATATAAAAAAGACTTGGCAAATAACCAGCTGTGAAAGTTGCAACATTGAGGAAAACAGATCAGTGGAGACAAGAAATGAGAAGTGGGTGTGCTGCTGCAGCTTGTGAGAACTGTGATACTATCTAAGGTGCTTCTTGGGGAAATCATTATACCAATACCTCAGAATAGGTATTAAGACAACTTTTTGAAGGTTCCCATTTTCTGGTGACAAAAAAAGAGGAAAAGAGAAAATGACACCATATAGCAGGGCAAAGAAAATAGTTCAGAATATTATAATACTATATCCTGTTAACATATTACTCATGAAACTTGGATTCTTGCAGGGATGTGGTTCCATTTGCCACCAGACTAACTTCACTTATCATGTCTATTATCTATACTGGACTGTTCATTGCAGTCCTACACTCTGGACTAATCTATACATATACAACCTGTCGCTACACATGAATAATCTAAGTGTTTTGCACACTGCATTCTTATTGGCCACCTGTATACATACTTGTTAATGTGAATACGATTCACATTTGCACATCGTGTATATTGCTATGAAGTCACGTAATGCCTTCAGTTTTTACATATCACTCTCACTGTTACTCTGCATATATTAATATTTTTAATGGTTCCACTATTTCATACTACACATTAATAAACACCGATCAGCCACAACATTAAAACCACTGACAATCAATGTTATTCACTTCACCTATCTCGCTACAATGACACCTGTTAAGGGATGGGATATATTGGGAAGCAAGTGAACAGTCAGTTCTTGAAGTTGATGTGTTGGAAGCAGGAAAAATGGGCAAGCGTAAGGATCTGAGCCACTTTGACAAAGGCCTGGGGAAGAGATGGCACCAGGATGCACTATGGGAAGAAGGCAAGCCGGCAGAGGCATTCATGTGGATGTTACTTTGACACGTACCACCTACCTAAACATTGTTGCAGACCAAGTACACCCCTTCATGGCAACGGTATTCCCTGATGGCAGTGGCCTCTTCCAGCAGGATAATGCGCCCTGCCACACTGCAAAATTTTTTCAGGAATGGTTTGAGGAACATGACAAGAGTTCAAGTGTTGACTTGGCCTCCAAATTCCCCAGATCTCAATCCGATCGAGCATTTGTGGGATGTGCTAGAAAAACAAGTCTGATCCATGGAGGCCCCACCTCGCAACTTACAGGACTTACAGGATCTGCTGCTAACGTCTTGGTGCCAGATACCACAGGACACCTTCAGAGGTCTTGTGGAGTCCATGCCTCGACGGGTCAAAGCTGTTTTGGCGGCACGAGGGGGAACTATTATATTAGGCTGGTGGTTTTAATGTTATGGCTGATCGGTGTATGTTGGTGCAGCGTTCTAATCACCTTCCGTTCACTTGAGGATATGAGTTTTCTTCAAACTCCAATACTGAGAAGCTTTTGGCATGCTAAGGTTCTCATTTCTGACCTTGATAAACTAACATTTGAGTGTACATGGTCTTTAAATCAATTAAGTGCTTACCTTTACACCTTTTTCTTCCTTTACAAATTTAACCATACGGTTAGTAGTTTCCTTATATCAAATAACCTGTAAGGGATTAGAATAGGCAGAAGTGACATCAACTTCGGCCCCCTATTTGTGTTTGATCTGACAAATGGGACAGAACGTGAGAACAAAGCTCAATGTGTTTTTTATTTTTCTGTATACAGCCACTCCCCCTACTGGACCGGAGGAAATTTTCAAAGTGATTGCTTTACTTGGAGGACTTACCCTTCCCACAGTTCCCGGGAGCAGCCTGGTCACCTGACTGAGCCTCTTAAATTACCAAGAAGAAGAGCGCCCTAGTTGTCATGGTTACAATACAGGAGCACTGGCACCAGCCACTGCCCCACTTAGCTCTCTGTTTTTGCTGTGTGTGTGTGTGTGAGTGAGAGAGAGAGCGTGAGTGAGAGAGAGACTGGGAGATTGTGATTTGTGATACCACTGAGAAAACTGGGCACATCGACTTGTGTGCACAGTAGCGTGACTGTATAATGAGTGTGTGTCTGTGTGCGCATGTGTGAGTATATGTGCGTGTGTGTGTGTACATAGTGACTCTAAACACCAACTCCTCGGTATAACTGCTAACGGAGGCAGTCACTGTGGGTCAACGACTGAAGAGGAAACAAAGCAAACAAACTAGTGGCGCTTTTGTAAAAGATTAGTTTCTCTAAATATGTTTTCCTTCTATGCTTTCTCATGAATTGTGTTGAGTGGCGACTGCTTCCTCGCCCCCACCCCCACCTCCCCTCTCTATTCCAGACCCTGGTTTCTCAAGCTGTAGGTTGGGATCCAACATAACTCACAGGCTAACATTTGGTGGACCCCTGCATGACAAGAGTAGTAATTTGTTTTCACGAGCCTGGGTCTCCACGGCAAGAGAGTACACGGTATGTTTTGGGTCCTGGGCTGGAACAGGGTGAGAGTCCCCGATCTGACCCTATTTTGAAGGAAGGGAATAGCTGAATATATATTGGTCACAGGCAGAGGAGGAAGGTTGGAATTTGGGTTAGGACAAAGATTTGCATCTCCATTCACAAAACATAGCTGTAATTCAATTAGAACTGCCCTGGGCGTGGTTTTCCATCTTAAATAGCACCAAGCTAATCTTTGATTCTGTCCTGTTCAGTCTTTTCAATTGGGGTTTGTTAGGTTGGTTCTCCTTATCACTGCGTTTTAGTGATTCTCTTGGTAATTATTTTGGTGAAAGACAAGCTATGAGATGTTTGCTTTAATGAAAGAAGCATGCCTACATGTAGCTCAAAATGGATATTCCATCAGCTGCAGTTTAATGCTTAATATCAGGACATGTAGAATTATTATTTTTCTTTTTGCAGCATACTACAATTTAATGTTCAGGGAGTGCAAAAAGCATTTCCTAGGTTATTGCTGGAGTTGGTCATTAATGGAATTAGTCGTTTTGTTAAAGAGTGCTTGTTGCACCTGGTTCTAATGTGAGTGAATACACAATGAAAGTCAACCTGCATACTTTTAAACCTATTTTAGAGATGTTTGCCATTCTATTATGCTGTTTAAATTGTTAAAACTTGAGAGGCAGTTGTAATAGATAACATCACTTCTGTTGTCGATTGCCCCAGAGTGCAAAGTTAACAAGGTTACTTGTTTTGGCAGTTACAAAGTCTACAAGTTTTGTTCACAATATGCAATGTGATGCATTTATTGTGTATTGGACAATCAGGATCTTGGTGCCAAGATGCTTACCAGCCCTCACCTAATAATAGGATGTAACACGGCCACCCAAGCCTGGCCACGACTCCAGAGAATAACTAGTCTCAGGTTAGCGTTTGTATTTTCAAGACACTTTAATGATACCACTCAGTTTGTTTTCGGTTGCTTTTGTAGTGTGACAGAACCATAACCACATTGTGGAATTTCTACACCTCACTGCATTCAAATCCAGGTTTCGTTCCCTAAAACATTACTGTACCAGTTTAACTATGGAGATGAACTTAAGTTACTTTTTAAGGTAGTGGAGATGGGCAATGTTGCCTTCAGCTTAAGTTGCAAATGGAAGATAATTATTGTGAGTAACAGGATGCACAATAAGGATAAAAGTATAATTAAAAAGCCCATCCAAACTGTTTGGTAATCACTGACAAATTGCCTATCCACTTGACTTCTAAACGTTGCTAGCCTGGCTAAGTTTAGGTCTTTTGTATCAACTGTGTCCCATTGTATTACTGTGGAACAAAGATGACCTTGGTGCTTTTTGGGAACCTGGTGGGGATGAGGTTTTTCAAGTTTTTTAAAGGATTTTTGGGCATGGAGCTCCCACTCATTTTCAATGGAGATTCTAATTTTCCTGGTTCCAATCTCCCAATATTCCCTGCTTTTTCTGTGTTGCCCTCCCATCCCTGCCTGGCCCAGGGCTGTATAACTGTGGAAGATAATCTGTGAAGGTTTTGTCAAACTCTAGTGATTCTGTACCTATAGTGTTTAACTGTTGAATTCCTGAGGTAATCTTTAGCTATTTTAATGATACAAAAGAAAATGCATTTTAGGATTTTTTTTTTTTTTTTTTTTTTTTTTTTTGCAATTTAAG
>CABFOQ010050008.1:3726-15048 GCA_900660455.1 Gephyroberyx darwinii | reverse complement strand
CCCAAGCCCAGCCCCAGCCACTCCTCCATGCCCCACACCTCGCCCCAGAACAGACCCAACTATAATGTCAGCTTCTCTGGAATGGGAGGCGGATCCCCCAGTGCAGCGGGCAAAGCACAGGCTGGCATGGGTGAGTAGGAGATGAGGGGCGGGTTTTGATGTTGTCTGTTAAGATGAAGATGTTGTTGATGTGAAGTTGTGAGGTTAGGATATGAGTGCAGTGGAGTTGAAGAAGTCTGTTAAATTCACTCGACTAGAAACTTTAGGAGAAACAGCCTTCACATAATTCAGATTTTGCAGTTTTGAACTCAACTGGTAGCAAAAATATCTGTCATGCTGACCAAACCAAGTATATTGCATCCCACTGAGTGACGATATAGGAACATAAGTTGTGCAGAGTGGCTGAAAATAGTATGTTTCTCTCTTTCTCTCCCTCTCTGCCAGGCTCCAAGCCCAAGGCATCACATGCCAACTTTGATGACCTGCTGTCCGGTCAGGGCTTTGCTGGGGCCAAAGAGAAGAAAGGGCCCAGGACTATAGCAGAGATGAGGAAGGAGGAGATGGCCAAAGAGATGGACCCTGAGAAACTCAAGGCAGGGGCCTGTTTTTAGATGTACTATATACATAAAGTCTGCATACTACTGGAAAAAAAATCAGTAGTTTTATGAGATCTATTCATATGGTCTCACACAATGGTAATGAAATAGTTCCCACCTAATATACACCGCAGGCATAAAGCACTTTTTTCAAACTTTTCTCTTCAGATACTTGCCTAACACAGTATTATGCAGTGCTCAAAAAAATCTTTCCAGTTATTCCAAAATAATCTAGCGATCTATTTTGATCTCCCCATCACCAAACTTTGGCTCTCTAATTAGTCTGTGAAAAACATTTACCTAGAGCCAAAATAACTGAAAGGATTTCAATTGTTCTAAATCTGGTCACCCCCTACTTCTCCCTCCCTCTCCCGCTTGTGTGTCCCAGATTCTGGACTGGATCGAGGGGAAGGAGCGTAACATCCGCGCCCTGCTGTCCACCATGCATACGGTGCTGTGGGAGGGAGAGACACGCTGGAAGCAGGTGGGCATGGCTGACCTGGTCACTCCAGAACAGGTCAAGAAGGTCTACCGCAAAGCTGTACTGGTGGTCCACCCAGATAAGGTGAGATACACACACACACACACACACATAGGCATGCACACATATAAGCAAGCATACTTCATCTCCTCAGTAAATCCTTAAGATGTACACTGCAGGTGACACACCCATGCCACAATAACAACATGTGAGCTACATTTGGAAGATGAACTCACTCTCTCTATGACCTAAAAATAGTCACTTTATATTTTGCACCTTCATTTCATTTTACAGCTCCTAAGCCGACTAGGCCTCTTTTCCCAGACCTAGATTTTTATACAAGTATAGTTATAGTAGTGCAGTAGTAGTAAGTAGTAAGTATCATTTTCCTATACTATGTATTTTTACTTGAGTTTCTTTAAACCCATGAGAACCTGTGGATTTTGATTCAAATCCTGGCCTTCTCTCTGTCATTGATGCTGTCTTCAGTCCCAAGTACGCCTCAGACAAAATGTACAATAAGTAGGACACCAACACCAATTTATTAGATAAATTTGCTATTTGTGTACATGGAAGAATCAGCATTTTAAAACCTCAGTTGGTCGGTAAAAGTACTAATTACTGGTTGAGGACAGCCTGAATGAGAGTTCCCTCACTGATGCATCTGTTTCTCTCCTCCCTTGTAGGCGACAGGGCAGCCCTATGAACAATATGCCAAGATGATTTTCATGGAACTGAATGACGCCTGGTCAGAATTTGAAAGCCAAGGACAAAAACCGCTCTACTGAGCGAGGAGTGAGAGAAAGTGAGCGAGGAGAGAACGGCCCTGCTAATCCTGTCATCCACCCCCCCCCCAAAAAGTCCCACCACTTCTGGTCAATACTCTACAATCCAGACCCTACAACATCTGCCTTTATACCTGTACTTTGACCCATGCTTCTCCTCCCCACACACACACACACACACACAGTCCGGTGGATCTGCAAAAGAACTACAGAACTACGGTACCCAGACTAACAGTGTAATGATAAGAACAAATGACTTCCTGTAGCTCTACCGTACCTACCTACTGTATGTATCTGGTGCAACATTGTCCCTCCTTGTTGAGTGTCCTTAGCCCTGATCCAACCCGCCAATCGAAGCAGAATCAACGGGGTGGCCGGCAAACAGCGAAACATATGATTGTGTCTGTCATAACTCACAAGACAATATAGAGAACAAGAAAAAAGGAAGGTTAAATGAACATGCATTATAAAGACTGCTCACAACAGGGATTCAGAGAGGCCGAGCTAGTCTGTGGTGCTTCGGAGGGGTACCAAAACATATAACGGCAACGAGCCACGTACCCTCGAGACATGCTGTTCAGGAAGCGGATCGCTATTCGGATTTAATTATGTACCAATTTGCTCCAGGATAATGTGATCATGAAATGAGACTGAGTGTTACCGTAGACAAGAAAAATGAATGGCAGCAGCAATTTGCCTTTTTCATAGGATGAAATGAAATTCAGCTGACCCGCAAACCCGTTTTCCATACCAATCAGACCGTTTGGAGTTACCAGATCATAGTGATCTAGCTCATTTTGAAAGTGTCAAGTGTTTCCGCAAGGCTGTTTATCCAGAATGAACGCAAAGTACTGTATTTAGGACACTAGCCCAGACGACACAGGACAAGGGGAGGAGTGTAAAATTCCCAACCCCTGACTGATGCAACATAACAGTGTCATTTATCCCATTGTTATGCCTGATGTGCTCGAGACTGGCTGGGGTCGCTTGTGTGTTCCCATGTTCACTGGGAGCTGGTGATTGTATATTTTAGGAATAGCACATACATGAAGAACCTTGAGGCCTCACGAGTACCCACACAGTAACATACGTCACTTAGGGCAAGGATTGTTTATATTTTTGCCTGATGGCAACCAAGGAGCTCTGTGAAAGCACAACTTGACTACTTTGATAGGTGCAGCTTTGAAGGAAAGTCCATTCTTATTTATTTATTGTGTTTCTTCATCTCTTGTCATGTTGGGTGTGAGCGCTGCCTTTGGGTGTCAGTAAGCCACATATTCCATTGGCTATTTAAAGGACGACGTCAGGCTTTTTGGATGTAACCATTTTGTTTCGCTCACCAATTGACCAAATGATTAAGTTCTATTCTTCTTGTGGGGCCTTTCATACTCAGCAACATAGTTTAGTTTCGTTAGCAGCAATGAGGCACGATGCTGGAATTTCAGCAGTCAGATCTCAGTCTTCCCAGAAGCTCTCTGTGGGTCTGTAGGTGAATGAAGCATAATGCAATGATCCAAAAATCCTCTTAACTGATGTCCTTTAACACGACGGCACCGCTCATCTCATCTCTTGGTGTGTCTACTTGCCCCGCACACTCAAGAATTTCATTGTGGGGTCCGATTTCGCAGACATGCAGATCTATCCATCGGAAAGAGAATTTAGTCTTAAGTTGATATGTAACCGTGTCTAAAAGCAGCATCATGAGCCAATTAATAGTGCTTTAACGTATCTCGCTGCTTCATATCTTAAATGGTTAGTTTTCACGCGGGACTTATCTGTTGTTATTACTACTGTTTTATCAAAGGATTTACTTGCAGCAGTTGCGACTTGTAGTGTTTACTTTTGATTACTTGATGTCAATTTGTTGACCTTTGCTACTACCAGACATTCCTGTTGGAGCACTGTCACTTTTATTTATTTCATGATAATCATTTATTATCACTCTGTTATTCTTTTCTTCATGTTTCCGGATGATTATTGCAAACACCATATCATATCAAAGGTAGAGTATTGCACGTGGCTCAAAGTTATCAGCCAGTGTTCAAGAGTGCTTTGCCTGTTGTTTGGAATGGCTTGCAGCCAACCTATGTGAACTTAAATCTCTCTCCATATCATATCATTTCATCACTACACCGACTAATATGATCATTCTACTGTACAACTGTCTCTGTCCTGCTGAGAGCCTCCCATCCCCAGTTGTTCCATGTTTGTTGAAATGAACAGCAGGCAATTGGCTTCAGAGCCCTGGGATGAAGCCCAAGCACCAAAGACCATAATATACATTCAGAAGTGGAAACTCAATTAGGTCTCAATTCCTGAAATGTTGACCTTTTGGGGATTTGAGGCTTTCACAGGACACTGAAATAGATAGATAGGCGATAACTTAATTTTCATCTACCAGCATCATCTACTCATCTGATTGATCTCTGTGATCAAATGTTTTTTTTCTGATCCTTAGCACCTGTTTGTTCAGTTTTGTAAAATGTGTTTTAAAACATTTTTTTACACATGTAAGTCTAGGGGAAGGAGGTTTAGATGAAGGATGAGAGACTTTCCAGATTTTCTTTCATCATTATCCCCACTTCACTCCTGTTACATTGCTTACATTGCAGGATTCCTTTCTGAAGCATTGGTTGAATACTGACTGGCGGAAGGGGACTCTTGACTGCACTAGAGTGCTGTTTCTTAAACTATGGTTTGGGGCCCAATATGGGTCAGGGGATATATGTGATGTGGGTCCCCACATAACATGAGAAGGGTTATGTCTTGAGAGGCTGGGTCCCAAAGCAAGACACCAGGTTAAAGACGTTTAAGAACCCCTGATCTAGAGGCTACTGCTTTCGTTGGTGACTTACCAGACACAGGGACTGTGTAGTATGTGCTTCTGTACTGTACTCCATTTACACTGAGGACCTATGTGAAATAACCCTAAGCTCCCTCGCTGACTGAATTCTCTATCTGCAATTTTAAGGCAATGTTAAAAAGCTAACCTCTATATTCTAGTCAATGGATGTGTGTTGTTCGAAACTGTGAGGAAGTGATCAGATTTGGATACAGACTACTGTATGTGTTTGCTCGTCTGCTGTTAAAGTATTACTAAAATGTGTAAACTTCTGTTTGCGTGTTCCTTGTCATTTCTGTTTACCCTTATGGGATGTACATAATGACCAAGTGCAATGCACAAAAATAAAGTGAACAGAAAACAGAAAAGGGGTGAGCAACAATCATCGAGTTGTCTGTCTGTTTTATTGCTCAGAATTTGTTGATTCTTATTCACTGTGCTGCACTGAGAAAGACTTTCACCTGTTAGTTTGTCCGTCTGTCAGCAGGATATGAGAAAATCTTCTGAAATGATTTCAGTGGACAGATAGGCATTGGGCCAAGGATCATTGATTAGATTTTGGTAGTGATCCAGATCTGGAGTTTCTGCCATTAGACATTTTTTCTTCTTTTAGCCATAAATATGAAGCTTACAGAGATAGACACTTGATTCCAAATCCTAAGGGTATGTTTTCAGGAACTAGAAATCAATTTAACTTTAAGTGATGAGATGTCTTTAGGTGTAAGAGCAAGTAGGAGAATTGTTTACCGTTGGCGGAGGTTTGCCCTCTGAGAAAAGCAGCCTGGCTCACAGGATAAGAGAGGGAATTGTCAGAGAAAGCCACATGGTGTGAAATCACAATTATTCTTAAATTAACTATAGAAGGGACTAAGACTGGTGTGGGTTAAGACTAGTCATGTCAGTCATGGACGACTTCAGCCCACTGAATGACCCCTCCCTATCACTCAACAGATTGCACAAATGATGTTGCTCCTTTTGATCACTAGAGGGAAGCACCATACAACAGATCAAACTACAGTAAACTACCTCTAAGTAAAATAACTCTATCTATCTCTGTCTAAAAGGAAACACACATTCACACACAGGCAGATGTAGACAAGCACTATTGTCATTGTCCTGTTAATTGACAGCTAATGTTGCCACACATGAGTAGAAACAGTTTATATTTTGAATGGACAAAACAACCAGGTTTTCCTCAATTCCCAAAGAGTTAAACTTCTGCAGGGTTTCTGCAGGGCATTGGTGTTGCATCAGGATATGCCAATATGCTGCATTACAATGCTGCTGCTCAACATAAACTCTCATGTGTGAGTAGTTATAGGTGTATCTGTTTTCACTTGGGGCCCAGATCCGGGAAAAAGAAGACTGCGGTGTCAGTGTTTGAGCACTCAAAGGGAAATTTGGGGTAATTGAAAATTACCCCCTGGAAGCAGTGATTCATTCAAAATATGGTTACGGCTGCACTCTTCAGTTTTTCCCCTCCCCAAATGCCGGTCTGCTGACACTGCTGACGCACTTCCTCAGTGTGATCCAATGCTGATGGATGTAGACCATCAGCACAGACTGACGTTTTATTTGTCACGATACCGGTGCACTATTGAGCATTGTAGGCATGTGCGTAGGAGGTGCAGTAGCATGCATCACCCATATCTGGTGCAGGCTATGGAGACTGGTGGAGTCATTGTTTTAACTGCAAGGTGGGAAAATGGCATACAGGAAGGGGTCTGGCTGCCCCCTGTTGCCTGGTCCCAGAAGAAAGAGCTTCTGGCTAAGCTTAAGGCTTAATGTTCCTACTAATGCTCTTTGCAGCTTTCCATATGTTCATTTCTAGCAGTAAATCTCATTGTTGATAACTGATAATACTGTTTTTCCCCAATGCAACAAATAACGATAGAACAATATAACAATCTCTCCCACTAGGTTCACTAATAACATGAAAGAGGACAATGATATGCCTTATGTATCTTCAAGGTTTTTCCTTTCATTAAAAGACTGAAAAGAATGCATGGGATAAGTGAAAGATCAAACTGCAATTTTCTCACAGTATGATTCACTTACTCCTTGGAGGAAAATCATTACCAGCAAGTGATCCCACAGCATTCACATTAGACAGAGTGTAAAAATGTATTGGCTGCAACCGTCCCGTTGCTCCATGCTCTCCACCCACATGCAACATGAAGATCTAAAGGTGCTCTCTGACAACTTTATGTGATACAGTACCCAAAATGAAAATCACTGGATAGTTGTCCCATTGAGCCTTTAAATTTGATGCATCCAGTGCAGTCGGGCCTAGATTCCTATCATCACAGCATTGTACTTGTATATTGACTGGTCTTGGTCTGGTGTCTATCCTGAACACACAGAGACAAATATCTGGTTGGTACAGCAACTGTTGAATTTTGAATCTGCAGTGAAGTGACTTTCAGATGTCAGTCTCAGGAGTTTTGTGACAGCAATTAAAGTTGAAGGGGCTGACAAGCACTTTCAGGAGAAAAGCACCCGCCCCTTAAGAAAAATATAATGAGTATAATGCCCTTAGGTTCTTAAACTACAGGAATTAATAAACCACACAACAAAATGGTCAGCGCATCAGCCTTAATTTAACACTTTAAGGTAGTTTTGAACCTGTCCCACAGCATGAATAGACAAACAACTCTCCACTCAACATTTGTTAACTCCAAATAATTGTCACTCAGAAATCAATACTTGTTTACACTGAAAAAGTTGCCGTTGAAATAATTAACCATGTAAACATTCAAGTATGAAAGTAAAAAAGTGAAAAACACCAATCGGCCCTGTCGGGTTTTTAATTTAAAAGCAGGGTTAAAATGTGCTGAAGCCAGTGTCGTCAGACCATGTGTCCTAAGTTCACATGAGGACAGGGCACATGCTGCACTTTGTCATAGTCTTGAGCTCAGTTTAGTTCTTCTAATCACGTTGTTTATTTTACTTGTGTGCAGAAAACGCACACTGAATTTATCAGGAGAGGTCTGTTTTAAAGACATGCTCAAGATGGACACATTCTTCTTTTAGAGGCAACAGCAACAATGTTTTGAGAAATAGTGAAGGTTCGCGACAAGGTGCAAGACGGCTTGTGACTGGAAGGTGGCAGATTGAATCCCCCAGCTGTGAGAGTGTGGGTGGGAAAAGTGAATAAGAACTGCTCTTCACTCCCTGATGTGCCCTTGAGCAAGGCACTTCAACCCTCTCTCAGTGTCTGTGAGTTTGCACTGGGCAGCAGAGTGGGGCGTTGCTGGAAAAGAAGAGCGTGCTTGCTCAGTTGAGGTTCATTGTACAAGGTCACTAGTTCACACTTGTTGTCTGGAAGTCGGCTGAAAGGTCAAGGATGTTCCAGTTCCCAGGGATGTTCCTCCTCCACCATGGGACTTCATTAGGAGATTAAATAAATACTGTTACAGATGGCCTCCTCAGTGAATGGGCTGGACATATTCAATGGGAACACTGCCCACTAGAATTTTCATCGTCAATTTCAGTGTGTGTGTATGTGTGTGTGTGTGTGTGCGTGTGTGTGAGAAAGAGAGATTTCTATTGAAAATGAAAATGCAGAATATGGCTGACAATAGACTCAGAGCTGCAAAATATAAAATAATGGGTTTTTTGCTACAAAACAAAGATGACCTCCCTGACCGCCCCCCCACACACAGCATGATTTGCATTATTTTAAGATATACTACTGAACACTGTAAAAAAAAAAGAGAGACATTTTCTAAGAAAGTTTTCTTTATTCATTTTATTCTTGTGTGCAGGTCTTTCCGTGCCCATGAACTGTCGTTGACATGTAAGACCTACAGTAAGCACCTAGACTAGACAAATTCGGACATTCATTATGGTACAGCTTTTGTACTGCAAACTTTCTTCAAAGAACCAATGAAGAATTTCACCCCAAATCAGAAATACTCAGAAATACATTTTTTTATTGTACTGCATCAGATTTTTCCATGTCATTCTTTTTTCCATACTTTTCAAACTACTACAGCATTACTTTTCGGAAATGCTGAAAACTGTAAATAAAAATAAAATAAACATAAAAGCAACCAAAGGAAACTTATGGGTGGAAATATCCAAAAGACAAAATAAAGAGATGAAATATTCAGAACATCACATTTAGTCCATGCTTGCAAATAACAACACAGAGGAGGCATCTTTTCTAGCTGGATAAGGACTGATTGCTGATTGAAGAGTTGTGCAAAGGAGTTTCACACAGGTGCGTTAGAGATTGATGATTATGCAAGTAATTTCTCTCAGCTGTGAATAGACGTTTTCCTTTTAACACTGTTAATCCAATAGAGTTTTGGGTCTTTCTATGAGATCTGTGTTAACTGTTTTGAAAAAGGGTGTGAAAAATGTGTGAAACCAATGAAAAAGTGTTAACCCAATTGCAAGAGAAGACTTCTGCTGTGCTAAGAAGGTGATGATGAAGATCAAGCGGATCCCAGTTTCATTAAGCGTGTCTTAGCAATGGAGAAAAACATAGTTACGTGTTCAGTCAGCAATAAAAACATACAAATTCAAATTCACATCCACCAACACAGCGGGAGAAGCATCGAGAAAGAGGAGAGGAAAGTAATTTAAAGTCCATAGCTGAAAGAACTGTCTCATTGTTCTTATCAACTGTGGTTTGAAAGCAGGTGGATTGTACTGTGGGGTTTTCTCTTCGGCTGTACTAGCCCTCCTTGACATTGCTGTTTTTGTTGTTTTCCTCCATGCTATGTGAATCAATCACTCAAACACACCACCACACCAACCATCACCATAATAAAACTGTATTGTTGAGGCTGAGCTGCGGCCAGGAAATTGCATTGCCGATGCACTCTTCATCTTCTCAAGGTTCTTTGTGAGTGGACTTGTAATAATGCCAGGGGAGCATATAAGTGCTTAAAAGAGAGCTATGATTTGGGAAGAGACGCCGAACAATTAAGTTTCAATTAAAATGGAGAACATAAGGTGTGTTGGATTGAGGTGTTTTGTAGCTCTGTGCTTTGAATTCTCTCTGTGAAAGTACTGAGGAAGGAGGTTTCATTCACTATCATCAGTTATTTCATAGGAGAAACGACTTTCTCTGCCATCCGTTCAATGCCATTAAAGTTCTTGACTGATTTTCCTGACTTCCCAATCACAGAGACTGAGATGTCGTTGTCTGGGTGTGTGGACTACAGGCAATGAAAAAAAAAAGACAATTGTTTTTTTGTTTTAAGATTCATATTAGCAGTTCTGCTCCACTGGACAGTTCACAGTGGGCTTGAACCTCTACTGAGTACAATGTAAAATACACAACATTCTGGTGTCATGCGGGTCAACTTTGTTCTGCTGTGGTCAGCAGAGGTTTGTAGCGAGGTACCTTCCTGGCAGTGTAAAAATAGCAGGGTCCCCTTTGGCTCCTCCACTTCATAAGCATGGGTTAGATACAACTGCAGCTGTGACGGAAAATAACAATTGCACTATAATAATAACTTTTACAGATGCTTAAGAGATGTTTTTCATCGGATTCTAAAATCGAACGCCTGTCGCCAGGGTACATTGCTATTTGTTTCCCAAGCTAAAGCCATGTGAACAAGACACTGTGGCAAACAAGTGCTGTATATTCATTTTGCTTGTAAATGATATTTTGGTTGAACTCTGATGCTGTATTTATGATTCTCCAAAATAGAAACAGAATTTACACTTGTTATTTCTATGACTTGGACAGACTCATTGTCAGATTAGAGCCTTAGTTCTCTGGTTTGCAGCTTGGCAAGGCAGATAAGGCTCACTAATATTGACTGAACTCTCAAAGATCATAGGATTTGTACGAGGCAACTCTGTACTTTGGCGCCGCATGGCAGCGAGCGATAACTGTTTGGATCTTTTGGAAGACTTTGGAAGACTTGATTACCCAGAAATAACGTAACATGATGTCAGTAAACCATGCACACGTCTGACCTAAATTTCTCTTTTCTTAGTGGCTAGTGGGTACAGATGGTTCAGCAGGTTCAACCGTCGTCGGTGAGTCTCTGGACAGATTTAGGCTGATAACATGGGTACATGCTTACAATATATCAAAACTCTTTTTACAATCACATTTTTTTCAATAATACTGCAGTTGCCATGTGTTTCCTAATCAGAGTATTGTAGTGCCGTGGAGGCCCGACTTAGAGCAGCTGTCACCTAAAATGCGAGGGTTGAATTTCTATTTCTCGCAGTATAGTTTACAGTTAGTTTTGACGTCACATGGTCTAAATACGGCTTCAGAGGTCTTTCCACCCCACCGAGAAACACTGTAGTTATCTATTTCTTCCCTAGCTGGCCCTGGAAACAAAGTGAGGGTTTCTCCCAGAGAGTCTGTTGGGAGTGATGGCCTGGTCTGGATCAGCTGGGATCAGGGAGAGCGCTGCTGTGAAACGACATGGCCTTGGATCCACTGACACCGCTGTGGATTAGAGCTGTTATGGAATCAAACCCTGCTCGCCACACACACACACACACACACACACACACACACACACACACACACACACACACACACACACACACACACGCAAAACATACACACTGCCCTCTGTGACTCAACTAGAGGGCAAAGGGATTTCAATGCCAGGGTATCGAGTTGGCAACAATGCC
>CABFOQ010050006.1:0-32667 GCA_900660455.1 Gephyroberyx darwinii | reverse complement strand
GAAAGTAGCGCTTTACCCCTACCCCTACTACCACCCCTACGACCCCAGGGATGATTTGTATGACCCATCTCGCTTCCAGTACCCCCAGCCTGCTCCTGCTGCTGATGAACCTGCCGAGGACAGCGAGTAGGACACCGGGCTGTATCTGAGGGAAGGAATGGTTGCAAAGCTTTCTCCCCAAATGAAAGACTTTCACTAGATATGTTGGTTGAAAACATCCAAGTTGCACCTTTCCATATTTTCGGGATTTCCATATGTAACATTCTTGCAAATGTACCGTCAGCGCTGTCACGAACAGGTATTCTGACATGGAAACAACCTGCACCAAAGCATTGATATGCTGAAATGTTCATTTACAGTTTATTACATTGTCAATTGGAAATGTATTTTACCATCACGGTCATTGGATCCATTGTAATTTTCCTTCAGCATGTAAAAAGCAGTTTGCATCAACACCAGAGTGTAATAAATAATTTTGACTGAAAGGGACAATAAAAGAAGTCAAAAATAATCAATGAATTAATAGTATTTTCACTATTAAGCTTAAATAAACTTGACAAAGTGGAGGTATAATCGCACAGAAAGGCAAGGTTAGCTCCTCCTAGTACCACATGGCAGGTAAAAGCTGGCTAGTAAAGAAAAAGTGCCAACTTGCAGGCTGGGGGTGTGGGGGGTCATTATGTCTGGTTCCGCTGTGTATTTTAATACCCATATAAATGCTGACTCCTGTTAGACCTGAGACTGAAGCCATAACTTGCCCTCCCTCTTTCCTGCTGCATATGTCTGTCTGTAGCACCACAGGCAATGGAACAGCAGGACCACAACTTCAAAAGGCGAGCTAACTGCAAACACACACTTAGCCCATTGACTCCACATAGCTGGCTTTAATAGGCTCATTTAAAGGTGCGAGGCTAAACCTTTTATTAGTATCATGTTTTGTATAGTTAGTATGATTAATCAAATGCTGTCTTTGGTCTGCTACACTATCAATCTTTTACACCATATTTATTTAGGCTTAGGAAAAAAGAAGATTCTACATCCCACAAAAAAAAAAATCAGATCATTTATTACATAAACATGAAACAACAAAACAAAAGGGGGTAAAATAACATATTGGTTCATGTACATTGTATTCATCGATGTGCAAACCCAAAAGTGTCAACTTCAGTGATTTTGGACAAAGTTCTCCTTCCATTTATGTTACTGACTGACTAGTGTAATTAAGTGCTTTTAGACACACTTGCGGTACTGGTTCTAAACTGGTAAACTGGTTTGAAAAGCTACTGTTTGTATGCAGGATCAAGAAATTATATCTGAGCTAACAAAAAAAAAACAGAAGCAAAGAAAACAAATTGCAGTGCTTGTGACCTCTTTGTCTCTTTGGCCAACTGCCAATTCAAAAGAACAGTCCTCTCATCCTCCGGCCTATACCCTGCCTGTCATACAGGACGTTGAACTTGTTGATGAACTGGTTCATGCTGTTGCAGGTCTTGGTGATGGTGCCTAAGTAGGCCATGAGGCCCACATCATTACATTGCTACAAGGAAATAGGAAACAAAATTAGAACGTACTCATTTGGCAACACAGTGAAGCTGTCTGAGCTCAACTAAAAACAGGCCATGGATCATGACATACTTAGTGACTACATTTCTATTATGACTTATAATCAATCTAAAGTTGTGGGCCTTCAGCCTTGCATCATACCTTTCATCATCTAGCTAGGGTTTGGTTTTTCTGTGTCTAAAAGAAGCGAGAGTGCTTACATCGTAGAAGTCAGTCTTGAATTTTATGGTGCTGAGGACAGGCAGTCTATGGCACAGGGCATTGGCTTCTCGAAGTATCTCGTGGTTAAATGGCACCTCTCCTGTGATAGATGAAGCCAGGCAGGAAGGAGAGAAAACACAGCATACCAAGGGTGAGGTAAGGTAAGGCTGTCAAGACACACTGCTGTACAAAACATTAGGGATGCCTAAACAGACTGACCAGGTGGACACTATGATCTCTAACTGATTTCATATAAATCCACTTCAAATCAGTGTAGATGAAGGGAAGGAGACAGGTTAAAGATTTTTAAGGCTTGAGACAATTGAGACACGGATTGTGTAGGTGAGGGAGAATGGGCAAGAAAAAATTATTTGAGTGCCTTTCAAAGAAGTATGATAGTGTGTTCCAGGCATGTCAATACATGAAACGCTGCTGGGATGCTCAACTGTCCCGTGTATCGGGAATGGTCCACCAGACCAAAGGACATCCAGCCAACAGTGGTTGAAAATGGCTCATTGATGAATGAGGTCAAAGGAGACTGACATGAATTGTGCAAAGCAACAGATGGTCTATAGTTGCTAGACAGGTGCATTCCTTCATGGCAGCAGTGCATCCATCTGCAAATGGATTCTAATCTACAGGATAACGCCCCATGCCACAAGGCTGAGACAGTCCAGGAATGGTTCCACAAACAACAATGAATTCAGCTTAATGCAGCAGCCTCTCCCGTCACCAGGTCTCAAGGCAATTACATCTGTGGGGTGAGATGAAATGAGCTATTTGGCTATAGATATCCATTAACAGAAAACTTCAAACTGTGGAAAGCACTCAACATAGGCCAGCAGCCCCGTGGAACGATATCAAAACCTGGTTGAGTCGATGCATCGACTTGAATTGAGTCTGTTCAGAGGGCAAAAGGGGTGCAATGCAATATTAAGGTGTCCCTAATGTTTTGTACGTTCAGTGTTTACTATCATTCCAAACAGGAGTGTAACCATTAAGGAGGTGTGTTTGAGGGGCCTCCCTGAATGGTGTCCAAGTGAGGAAAGGAAACATCTAATTTAAGAGCATCTGTTCTCCAGACTTATTTTCACATTCTCTCACTTCACCTTCCCACAGTCCCACCAGTCCTCTCACCTGCTTCCACCGCTTTGACGTATTCCAGAATGATCTTCACCCTGCTGTGGAGCATCTTTATTGCGCTATGCTGGGCTATAAGATGTTCAGCCACTAAGAGACAGACAGAATATCTGAGTTAAGCCATATCCAGTGATGACACTGATGTACTACTACACTCCTCAGTCCATCTCAGAGCCTTAAAGTTAATACATCTCTTTAATCTTTAATGTTGAGTGCAAAGCATCTTCATCTTCACTCACAAATAAACAAACTACTCAGAACATTCCTATTGAAACTGGGCTAATGCAGCCTGCTAAAACCCCAGTAAACATGCTTTAGTATCCGAGCTAATATTGGCATATCTTCTTGAAGTAAGAGCTTTTCCAGGTTATTGTAAACTGGATGATATTTATATGAGGAAACTAAAAAACTGAATATTTGGGTGCTAAGTCGTATTGCTATCAGCTATTAGATTGTGAACAGCGTATTGGGGTGCATGTGAACACAGTCATTGTGATGAACCCTTTAAAAGATAAGGACAGTAGCGACAGCCATGCTTACCTGTTGAGTTTTCTCCTGTGCCGGTGGCCGTCATCCGAGCTACATGGTCAACACCAATTCTTTCTGCCTCCTCTGTGGCCAGAGTGTATGTCAGCTCAGCAAACAACATGGTAGCCTAGACCAGATTAACAAAAAAACAAGAGATTAGATTAGATGAAACTTTATTGATACCCATCTGGAAATGGGTCACTGCAGCAGGAAAGGAAAGGATAAGGATAAAAATAAGACTGTTTTGAAGATAGCACACCAAAATTAATGTATTGAAGCTATTATAACAATAGAACGCACTGAAGATAAAGATATAGCATCTCTGTCATGCCAAAACATAACTCCTATTGGCTGGCTGGACAGTTCTTGTTATGCTGACAATGAGATTTACAGCTAAGCGGATGTTTACAGTTTACAGATCTACAAATTTACAGCAAATCAGGGTCTTCAAAGCTTACGGGTGTTTGTGTGTGTACGTGCATGTATTTAATATAAACAGTACCTCCCCATTGATGATGTCAATCACAGACTCATAAACGCTAACAGGAAGCTAAAGGAGGAAAGGACAAATTGTTTATACCAGCTGTGTGTCAATATATAACTCTGTAATATATACATGAAAAACGACTGAAAACACAGAGGGACTCACATCTGTGTGTTTGGTCATTGGGTTCAGCTTGAGGAAGAGCGGGCTCTCAATGATCTCACACACCTAGTGGAGAAGCAAATGCACACAATTTGAAATGATCAATGAACTAACAGACTATTAGCTGAGTTTACTTTCACAACCCACAATAAATAAAACTATAAGATTAACCTCTTTGCTTTGCCTACCTGCTTGTGAATGTGGATATCTGATTGGTCGGGGGGGCCGCCTGTGGTGTACCAGCCCAAGAATTCCATTTCTTTAAAGACCTGTTTGACTGAGAGACACGGAGGAATATCACAGACAATGATCTGACCACCTTAGACTTAACTACCTAAGAAAATTGGTAAAATTGTGTATATTCATTTGCCAATACAGATGATCTAATGTTGTTATCCCTTGTTCTATCAAAGAAGAGTGGGTAGGTGAGAATGGGTATATTATCGGGGTCATCAATTGGCCACCTCCCTCCAGGACGTTCAACAATAAAATCATACCAGAATAACCCCCTCTATACATGTCATTTCTATAATATTAGAATGTTCTAATATTATAGAAATAAACCTGAACTAACAGTGTTACAGGCAAGTGCAACAAAATTAAAATGGCTAAAAACAAACGATATAAAAGCTGATCTAAGAGACACAGATTTTTCCAGTATCATTGATAAAATCACTTCTTGAAACACAGGCATATATCTTATTGCCTATGTTCTTAAGCCTGGACATTGAAAACAGCCAGGATGGCCCTGCCTCTGTCTCTGTCTCAGCACTGCAGCTTATAAAAGGAGTTCAAAGAGCCATTTCAGAGAGAAGAGAGACACATATGTGTATTATTGCTCATGACACCTACAAACTACTTACATTGCTCCTCCTTGGTATAGTAATATTCCTTGTCAATATGTGCTCGGTCATCTACCGTGTGGGACAGCAACTCAAAGGAGTTCATCACCTCAATGTTTCTACCCTCCTGCTTCCCAATCAGGGCTCCAATCACTGCAGAGGAAAAGAAACACCTTGAACAATTTTCCCTGTGATTACTTATTCATACATAATTACAGAACAACGCAACTGAACTGTGTCATGTAAAACATGCTATGTTTCATATGTCATAATAATGACATGTGCAGCCACTGGACCGGACTTCGATGGTGAAACATCATCATACCCTGCATTGGTCGCCCTTCCTGCGAGCGGATCCGTATCCAATGGTCAGATATATTGAGGATAACAAGAGGATGCAAGGCCACAGAAACGCTCCCGGTGACCCCCGAGGCCATAACACTGGGGCTGGCTACAGTAGGACAGAAGTAGAATTGCATTAGCAAAATTCATTACATACAAGTTAGTTATATAGCAACTACAACTAAATACATTTGCCAACATGACAAGCTAAATAGCCGCACGTCAGTCGTCCATGAACGATAGTTATTTTGGTTTGAGTTATTATTAGAATAAGGTTTTCCTGTACTGGCAGACCTCGGAACGTTACTGATGCAAACTGCAGTGGATGAACATAGCAGGACGCTGTCTAAAACAAACTCATGAATGTGTTGACAGTTTATAGCATACGTTAACCCGCTTGTTAACATGTTAGCAGGCTCGCTAACTACTTGGTTTAAGACAATAAATCGCATAGCTATGAACACTCACACCATAAGGATATGATATGTATTACAATCTGTATATATGTTCATACTAATGTCAAGCAAAAATTATGGAATTACTGAGAAACACTCACCTGCCCCATCCACCTCCATTCCTCCACCATTGCTCGTCGCCATCTTGTCCGAGGAATTGCGCACGCGCAGTGGATCGACGTCTACGAGACAATTTTCAGAGCACGGACGCAAGGTGGCAATGCTGATGCAGTAGATTATTTTCAAATACCCTTTCCTGCATATTGAATACTGAACATGAATTTATGAAGTGATTGTAGAAAGCAAGGCGGATATCGAGAGACATATTTTCCTAAGCTTAGAGAGATTTAACAGAAGACAGTATTCGATCCTAAACCTGCTAACTACCGCTCGGTCCTGCTGTTAATTTGGCAACGTTTCTTCAGGATTCCTGATTTGAACGTAACGTGTGTGCGACGGGATATTTAGTCCGTGTTCAAGAGTTTTGTTTACAAAATGGATGAATTCAAAACCTCCAACCTGGACTACTTCCCCGAGAACATTTTAATTGATATTTTATCATATCTAAGTGTACGAGAGCTCGTCCGAGCTGGAAGGTAAGGGGTATTTAACTTTTACCGTCAACATTTCACTAGTTTTGCGTCGTGTGCAAAGAAAAGTCAGTAACGTTACCCCCTTTGTTATATGACTCGTGTCACATGATAAATACATTTCACGGTGTTCTCTAAGGGTGTGTAAGAGATGGAGGCGTCTTGTTAAAGACCAAAGACTATGGAGACTTGTTGATCTCACTGCATGGAAAGGGGTAAGAATTTGTCTTGGTAATATAGCTTTACACTTCTCCCAGATAAAGATTCTATACTCAAGTTACATGTATTATTTATTAATTAGGCCTACATAGTTATTATATTATACATAGTTAGGTTATAATAAAAACAGATAATTAAAAATCCAATAGACAGGTGCCTGCTCTAACAGCCTATATACTACTATAAATGTCTGTTAAAATAGATGCAACAGATAACATATCTGTTGTTTCTGCTCAAATATTGACAGAAATGTTTTCTCTCCCCCTCCCCCACTGGTATGTGTTCATTCCTCAATGGCATGGACTGTTGTGGGCCAGGTCACATCCCGCATACTCTGGGTTCTGCTGCGCCAGTACCTGGGTTGTGGGCTCAGATACTTGCGGTTGCGCGGTTTGCTGCTCTCTGCCCGAGGGGGCATGTTTCTCTCAGAGTCTTGGCTCAAAGCCTTGTCCACCAAGTGCCCACGTCTGCGCAAACTCTACCTTTTGCACACAGACTTGAGAGGCCTGCCCAGTTGCCAGCTCCTGCCCCCAACTTTGCAGGTTCTAGAGTTGCGTGGCTGTGAGATACCCCCTGACTTTTTCAACCAGAGCATCTCTGGTGAACCTGCTTGTCCCCAAGACAGGGGAGAGTCTACATCACATATTGGTGCTCAGCAACAAGGGCGGGACCAGACAGGAAAAGGGCTTGCCTCTCCATCAGGGATTACCATTGAGAGGTTACTCCTCAACAACGTGCCCTCTTTCACAGACCAGCATCTGCAGAGTCTAACATCATGGGGGAGGCTCAGTCGATTGGAGCTGCGTGACACCTTACGTGTGACCGCTAACGGGCTCAGGAGCTGTGCCGCCAAGGACACCGGCTCTGGTTTGGAAGGGCTTTCCAGGCTCAAGTTTCTGGAAATAGGAATCACTAGGCGACAAGGCTTCCAGTTACAGATGGCCTCACTGGGGCTAGGAGCAGGATGGCTTGGGCTGGAGGAACTGAGTCTGGGTGGCAAGGAGGTAGGGCCAGGCCTGCTGTGTGCCAGTCGTCTAAAGGACCTTCAGCGTCTGTGCCTGTGGGCCTGCACACTCAGTGAGATGCAGATACTGAGGAGTTGCAGGATGCTACGTGAACTCCGCCTGCTGGAGTTTTCGGAGGTGTTCTTCCAGCCTCGGCAGTGTCCACCAGAAATAGAGGGGGAGGGTGGGGGTGAGGAAGAGCGAGACAGTGGGGAAGCTGCAGGTGGAGATGGTGACGATGATGATGACAAGAAACTGGATGTGAACGACCCCATTCCAAGTCTGCGTCGCTCACTGGCTGTCCTGCTCCCACGCTGCACACTCGTGTTCACCAATTGCTCAGTTCGGATCAATTCAGACTAAATTAAGATACAGCTTCAGATGAATTTGTATTATACTCTTCTAGATAACATTACCTGCTCTTTAGCCTTAATACTTGTGTGACTGTACTCTCACACTCCAAGTAGTTGCTCACATGAATTAAAATATAACCCTGCATCATACACTATCATGTTTTCAGCATACCTTTTTAAACTCATTTGTGGTCTAAAACAAATGAAAGGAAATGTTGCTGCTAGATTGTCAACACACAAACAGATGTGAGCTACAAATGCAGAGTACTGAACCTTGTTGTTGATGATGATCCACCTGTTTCCTGTCCCCCCCCCCCTTCTCAACAACTTATACAATCACAAAATTGTATGTTATGAGCAGGTGTTTAGCTTTGGTGTTGGTGTTAGGGAGGTACGATAATGTCACATATGTCAACATTCTAAGTAATTTGAATGAATCTTTATCATGTGCCCATCCCTGTTTTTCCAAATGTTTTTGCTCCTTTTAGCCTTTTAGAAAAGTTGAGATGAGAAAAAAGTTCATTGTGAATGTCTGTCTTGATGTGGAAACTACATTAGATGGACCATCAGTGGTTATTTCTGCATTATTCATAGTTGGTTTGGTTTGAAGGAGGAGTAGCATGGAAGACGTGTGTTCTTGAAATGTGTTGCATTTAAAGCACTAATTAAGAGGGTAAAAATTGAATAGGATAATTGTCAAACCTTTTTACTATTTTGAATAAACCAATCTTAAAGTGTCCGGTTGTCTGACTTGTACATTGATTGCATTCTCTATTCTCTAAAAGCCTCATTAGAGATTTCTTGAGTATTTTGGTCCAAAATACTGTCTGCAAATGTCTGCAAATAGCAACTCATTCATGCTCCCTAGACACTCTTCTAACAAGACAGTTATTATAACAATAGCCACTTGCCAGCAAATGCTGCATTTGAATGGGAAAGAGTGATAAAATATGTTTTAGCACTCAGCACACAGATGATATAAATAATTGTTTATGTTATGTGAGGCTTCATTGTTGTGTATCTTATCCACTTGTCAGTGTTTTTTGTGTTTACTATCACTGGATAAAATCGAGTGTGTTTCAAGGTTTTGCCTATACAGGTATTAGGTCGTATGTTTTGTCAGCTATCTTGGATAAAAAAATATGATAGAAATACAACCCAGTTGTAAAATACGATTGCTCCATTTCGAAGTTGTGTTCTGAGCTGACGTTCACAGGCTTCCCAATGAGGGCGGACTTACGTCTGACTGGCGTTAGATTAGACCAATCACACTGTTCCTGTAGCAGCCATTCTGACCAATAGGGACCTTCTGTGTGAAACGTACAGACCAATCACAGACATCGAGAGTAGCTTTTTGAAAACATTGGCGGCCAGAGAAGTTAGAAATAGAACGGGTGTGCGTATTCCAGTAGCAGGTCCATACAATATATTCCTTCACTATGATGCAGGTAACATTTACGTTTTTTACTTGCTTAATAGCAAAAATGACAATGGCCGACAGCTGAGGCCTACTCACGATTTCAATGAACGTCAAGTAATCTGCTAACGTTGTCAATGTTAGGCTAGCTAACGTTAGATCAGCTAACTTAGGCCAACGTAACCTAACGTTAGCTTGAGTTAATTGTTTTAATAACTAGCGTTATCGTGTGATTTTTGTCAACGATTCTGCTATTAAGTATCAAGTTTTAGTTACAACGAAACAATACAACAGCTAGCAACTATTCTATCAAACGTTAGCTAACATAAATTACTTATTGCGCATGCAATAAGATTATTTACCTATCGTTAGCCGCTGTAGATCGTTAGCTCAACATCCTCAAAATATTTCAAATCAAAATATTTTGCTAAATTACCTGCTTTTGCCTTAAAACAGTATGTGAAGTGTGTCATAACGCGAAATATAGCCTTAAATATAAGCTCACGTCAGTTGTGTATTGATTTCTTTACAGAATAAGGAAAATCGGGAGCCCAAAGGTTCCCAAAGAACAGTAAGTTTCCATATTATATGTGTGTGTGTGTGTGTATGTTTGCAGAACTTGGCATACTGTTAGCTGTCATACCACCTTTTTGAAAGAAAACATACAGATTTGTTAAGATGTTATCATATTAAGTTAAACAAACTTATTTGCATCATGGGTTGGCTTCCATTATAAAATTGTGAGTGGCCTAGCCATTTGTTGCTTACTAACTGGTTATTAACTACTGCATTTTCGGTGTGTGTGTTCCTTCTAAATATCAGTTCGCAACCCTCAGCGCGGTTGTAGGCCCTCAGCGTGTCCAAGTGAACCCACGTCCCGAGACCGCAGACAAATATGCCATCACAGGTAACCCGGCCCTCCCCATATACAGGCAGTATTTATACACAACTGGGAAATGGGCCTTTCTTGATTGTATCATCATTTTTAGGGCCTGGCAGAGAATGTGTCAGCTCATCTTCCAGTTCACCTCCAAAGTGAGTATATTCCCTTGTACACCTCCATCACACCATTTGTCTGTCAGTGCACGCTTTGTATTGGACTGCTCTAAATTGGGGACAGAATTCAGACATGCATTATTGTGTTGGGGAATGATAGTCAGCCATGTATTACTTTACAATTTATTTGTGCATCGGATGTTTTCAAACTGTAAAGTGATGACTTTACTCCTGAGGATCCTTATGATCCTTGAGTATTTAACACAAGGATATTTGTGTCAATCCTTCACTTTTCATCAGGAAATTCTCCATCAATGATTTTGACATTGGTCGACCACTGGGGAAGGGAAAGTTTGGCAATGTCTACCTTGCAAGGACAAAGAAAATTGAAGCCGTAGTGGCTTTGAAGGTGCTGTTCAAGTCGCAGATGGAGAAGGAGGGGGTAGAGCATCAGCTGAGAAGGGAGATCGAGATTCAAGCCCATCTCAGGTTAGTATCCTGAAATCGATTTTTGTTGTCTTTTGGTTGTTAACATTAAGCTAATTTGTTACCTGGACAAATTATTGTACATCTATTGAGGTCGACCCCTCTGCGAGCATCTGCGGGCTACACTTACCCATAAACCCCTTCTCTGTGTAGCTACGTGGAGACGTTTATGTGTTTCTACACAGAAGCATAACTCAACCTTTACCAGGGTTTTTGTGGTTTCCCCCCAAACATTTTCTGTGATTGTTTTTACATCTGGTTTTAAACAATGATTTGTTAAGTGGGATACAGATTCATACATAAATTCATACAAATAGGGATTTTGGTGTCATATCATAAACATGTTGACTTTACTATCATAACCCCTGTCAAGTTCCTCTTGCCTTATTTCGGAAACATGGCTAATGATTGTATGAAGTCCAGACTGCCCAAAAAAATGTAATGGCTCTGCTTTCTCCTCAGACACCCCAACATCCTGCGCTTCTACAACTACTTCCATGACCGCACACGTGTTTTCCTGGTCCTCGAATATGCCCCGCGGGGAGAAATGTATAAAGAGCTGCAGAGATGTGGGAGATTTGACGAACAACGCTCTGCAACAGTAAGAGAGTCAATGTGTCTTTCAAAAGGCAGAGTATGTGATTTGTCCTGTTAGTTGGCTGTCACTGAATCGATCATCTATCTTCAATCTTCGTTGATGGTTGGACAGTAATTTAATTCAAATCCTCATTATGTCCTGTATGTGGATGGCAGTATAGGCACTAGGTTTTGGTTGTCACTCAAGTCTCTGGATGTTGAGCTGATTGGTGTGAATGAATATGGTTATGGTCAGTTTGGGTGTTACAGTCATGGCAATGTGACCCTTCACATTTTCAGTACATGGAGGAGTTGTCTGATGCACTGATGTATTGCCATGAGAAGAAAGTGATTCATCGTGACATCAAGCCAGAGAATCTACTCCTCGGCTATCGTGGGGAGCTAAAAATTGCTGACTTTGGCTGGTCGGTCCATGCACCGTCTTTAAGGTGAGGGATCCACAATTAAAACCTTCTTGCTCAATAATGATAATAATTTGATGTTTTATTAATTGATTTATTAATCACAAGCAGTTTCCCTGAAATGTTTTTTGTTTTCCTGCATAATTTTGCTGGTTAAATCTTAATGACCAGTATCGGCTGATAATATCAGCATACAAATATCTGTCAGATGCGACTCTCTCCTGCCATTTCCTGTCACAGAATTCTACATTCTACCGTTGAGCAGCGATCAACGCTCAGCTTTTGTTTTAAACTTCTCTAGGCGCCGTACAATGTGTGGGACGCTGGACTACCTGCCCCCAGAGATGATTGAGGGGCACACCCATGACGAGAAGGTGGATCTGTGGTGCATTGGGGTCCTATGCTATGAATGCTTGGTCGGCAACCCACCTTTTGAAACAGCCAGCCACTCAGAAACATACAAAAGAATTACAAAGGTTAGGATTTCTCAGATTTTTGCTTTGGGTGTGCAATTTGAAAAACATTAAGGTAATGGTGTGCTTATGCAAGTGAGGTGTGGATTCAGTTGCCATGCAGTAGCAACGGGGTAGTTTCAGCCAACCAATGTGATGATCATTTTCATAAAGCATGGATAGCTTTGCGTTTCCTTCAGAGATTAAACTGGTTGCCTACTAACTCTTGTGGTAAACAGGGTTAGTTCACATTATTTCTTGTTGTCCTGTTCTTTTTCCTTATCTACATATAAGCCTTTGTAGAAATCTTTCAAGTACAGATGAAATGTCTGTATAAATACCAAAAGTACTTGACTGCACCTCATACCTACTGCATCATCATAATCAGCGACTATTGCTATACCATGCCTTATTTATTCAGCTCTGTACCTTCCTCTGCAATGCCTGTATTTCTTAGGGATACTCTCTGGTGCCTAGTATACTGAAGCAGATCAGTTGGCATCAAGTCTGTCTCCCTTTTCCCTGTTTGCTGGGCTCCTCTGGGCTGCACAGGGCGCCTTGCCTGCTGTGGCATCCTGTATCTCACTGTCTGATTGTACAGTTAATGTGCTTATTAAATACTGTAAACAATCAAAATATGCTTATGAGGAAAATCAGTTGAAATCTTGATGAACATCATAATCGGTTCCACTTCAACAGACACTGTTCCAATTCAATGAATCAATGCCATTTTACTGTTTCAGGTGGATTTGAAGTTCCCCAGTATCGTCTCAGACGGCGCGCGGGACCTGATCTCCAAGCTGCTTCGCCACAGCCCACTCAATCGTCTGCCACTACAGAGCGTCATTGACCACCCCTGGGTGCGGGCCAACTCCCGCCGGGTCTTGCCCCCTGTCTGTGCTGCCAAGAATCCCTGAACCCAACCTGCTTTCCCCCTCAGGAGGCTTATTTTACCGTTCACTCAGGAGAGACTCTCGCCAGTGTTTCTCCTTTTCTCTGCCATTATTCCGGCACATTTTAATCATGATGGGCAGAAACACCTACCCACTTGTTTTATACTGTACAGTTTGTTGTCTTTATCTTTGTTTAGTGTGTTGCCTAGCTGGATTTGTCAGTTCTTGTCTGCAAGGTTTTAAAAATGACATGAGAGCTCTGTTTTTGATTTCTATATCTGACAGTGCTGACACCAAAGTACTACTGTTAGACTGCCTCAAACTGAGTGTATTCTGAAATTGTCAAAGATATGGTGTTAAGAGTTTTTTGGGGGGTGGGGTTTGGGCATCTTTTCCCCTAAATTTATACTTTGAGTTTGTAATAAATATATCAACTTTCTAAAACTTGTGGAAATTAAATGGAATAATGTATTCTGCACTGTTGTTGCCCTGAAAACCAGGTAATTGCCAAAATGAAGGATCTTGATAGGGCCTTACCACAAGCTGCCAGAAGGGCTTCATTGTGTCCTGACTGATCCTATGTGTCTTCAGCCCTATTCGCATGGGGCTTGTATTCTGTGGGGACCTTGTGTAACTGATAAATTACCCCCTGACCTCAGTATTTTTGCAGCTCATTTGCACAGGATAAAGCCACGTCTGATATTAGCAAAGATTCACTAGTGCCCCGGTCCCTATTATAATTGAAATAAAAAGTAAATGGGGCACTTAAAGTAGTTATTAAGCAATAGTTGTAGATAGTACTGTAAATCTAACCCAATATTTCCATGATGCACCTAATCTATCTCGTTATGTTAGGAGATTCGGTGTTTTCGTCGATTGTATTTTAGTCCTTAAACGTAAGGGTCTCCATGTTGAGTTGCAGCAGTTGGACTTGAAGTTTGTGCTGAAAAGGCATTCAAAACATTCCTGCATTGATGGCACTACTACATCTATTTAAAATACCGGGGGAATTCCTCACCAAAAGGCTGAAATTCTTTCACTGGTTTTTTTACATGACAAATAACAGACATGGCAGATTCGCACTGGATATAAATTACGGACGACAATCCACAACTAGAAAAGGTTACATTTTCTCAAGAAAACTTGTGTGCTTGCTTCAGCTTAAAAATGTTTTTTAAAAATCGTAGAAGTAGTAAAGCTGAAGTAGTGGTTTGTGTGTTCTATTCAGTCATCAGTAAACCAGTCTCTGGTCTGTGGACATTGTGAAAGACATTTGACAGCCACCAGAGAGACGGAGACAGTCAAATGTGACCCTCGCTGTTAGTAATAGCTGCAATAGAAATAGTAGTAGTTGAAGTATTAGCAGAAGTAATCATGGTAGAAGTAGTTGTAGATGTAAGTTAGTAGCAGCAGTGATACTAGCAGTAGTAGCAGTAGTAGTAGTAGTTACAGCTCTAGTATTGAAAAATGTAATTGAAATCAGAGTATTAAACATATTGAAAGTATTAAAAGTATAAATAGTTGTAATGATTATTTGTATGGAAACTTTCTCCATCAAAGCATATTTGTAAGACATATTTCATGTCCAGCTTTGTGTTTTCTATTAATTCATCCAACAGTAAACCACAAACTGAGTCTCTGGTCTCTGGACATTGTGGAAGACAGCCTGGGTCATATTTGACGGTCTCTGACTCCATCTAGTGGCTTATAGACACAGAGCCATTGTAAAAGCCGAAGTGAAACACGTTTTTATAATGCATTCCTATGGGGCTAAAAAATTGCAAATAAAATTCAATTGCAGAAAAGTAAAAGTGTAATTTTCAAACATTTCAAACAACGGCGTAGCTTAATAAATGGTGTGAAAGTAGTTGAGCGCTGAACTTTTGGGCAGAAGAAGAGAGATTATTATTATTATTATAATAATAATAATAAAAATAATAATAATAAAATAATAATAATAATAATAATAAGTAAGTACAAGAACATAAGTGTTGCTTGCTGAAGTAAGCACACTAATAAAACTGTATTTAAACTTGTTTCTAAGGAAACAAGGTGTAGAAATTCTGATAATTACATAGTACAACAGAAGAAATGACCACTAGATGGTGCCATCATATCTCTGGTTGCATGGCCGAGACAGGAGAGAAGGGAATCCAGTCAAAGTGAATAAATGCAATTTTACTGGATCTGTGTTTTTATTAACAGACATTGTGTGACATTACATTAGAAGGTAATGACAGGGACATCCTGGTGGTGCACTGGTCTAAGGTGCATGCCATGTAAGTGTGATGTCCTGGGTTCAAATCCATTGCATGTCATCCCTCTTGCCCAATCTTCCTGTGTCTCTCTCTCCACTAACTTTCCAAATAATAATCTTAAAACCAGAAACTGTATGATTTTAATGTTTCACTTGTAATCACTTTGACTGGATTCCTGTCTCCCATAAATATCCTCGTAGTCCACAAGGTTCTCCATCAGTCAGCCAGAACAATCACGGTGCCACAGCTTCAACCAGAGAGGCCAGGTTGAATGAAGACACAGATCATGGCGGTTTGCAGAGTAGACCTAACATTGTTCATCATTATTGAGCAAACACCAAATAACCTGTGGGTTTGCTCTCATAGTTTTTCTTTCCTTTGGATGTTTGAATGTTTGTTTTAATGAAAACAAGATGGACCAACAGATCCAGTAAAATTGCATTATCACTTTGACTGGATTCAGTTCTCTCCTGTCTCCCATAAATATCCTCGTGGTCCACAAGGTTCTCCATGTCTGTGTCACGGCTTCAACCAGAGGGGCCTCAGCGTTTTACAGCATGCTCTACTTTAAAAAATTTTTTTTTTTTAGCATACTTCACTTTTTACAGCGTGCTTCACTTTTTACAGCGCTCTTGTGGCCATCTAGGTGTTTGCTCTCTCTTTCTTTGTCTCTGTCAATGTCTCTCGCTCACAGGAAAGCCAGGTTAAAAAATCTTGTATCTGTGCTGTGAATTTAACTCCTAGACGAGTTGGCCTTCAAAATAAAGGTGTACAAATTGTCACCTGGGGGAGGGAGAGGAAATAAAAATATAAAAGCAGTGTTTTTTTATGCCAATCATCTAGGTTGCCCCTCTCCTTTACTTTATTCCTGGTGGTGTCTGCACACAGCCAGTGTAGTTGGAGACAGCAGGGCTCATTCTCCTCCCTTCAGAAGAAGCCATGTGCTGCCATGGTGTAGTAGTCTACTAGACTACTCAAATCTGTTTCAGCAGTCAGTAGAACATGAGACTCTCAGTCTCAGGGTTGTGGGTTTGAGTCTCATGTAGCCTTAGCTATCACCAGTCTGTAATGACACTTTTTGTGAATTAGTTCACAATCTCCCATAAATATCCTCCTAGTCCACAAGGTTCTCCATCAGTCAGCCAGAACAACCACGGTGCCACGGCTTCAACCAGAGAGGCCAGATTATATGAAGACACAGATCATGGTGGAGTAGACCTAACGTTGTTCATCATTATTGACCAAACACCAAATAACCTGTGGGTTATCTTTGTCTTACGTGGTTGTGGTAGACGTGCAGGTCATGGTGTGAAAGGGGAGAAAAAACATGTAATTCTTGTGTTTGATTAGCTCAGTCAGTAGAGCATATGAGGCTCTCGGGGTTGTGGGTTTGATCCTCACATATCCAGACTGTAATGACATTTTTGGTTTTTATTGGTGAATCTATTCAGAATCGATTCCCTTGCGTCAGACGGTATATTTGTATATTTGATGATTATCAGGTGTGTAGTTCTACCAGTGAAGAAAACCACAAGGCAGAACAAACACTATGCAAAGAAATCCATATTTCAGACTTATCATTCATAGGCCGCTCCATCACACACCATCCTTGTTTCAATAACCCCACCATAGCTACATCTCTGACAGCCTGATGGAAATTTCATCAAATAACTAACACCACAATCTCACCTACCAAACACACTCCCATCTGGAACAATCCTGACTTCTTAATGAACAGAAAACCACTAAACTTTTCATGATGGATTGGTAAAGGTATCATGCACCTCAAACATATCTTCCATAATAACACTCTGGTCTCATTCCCTCATTTGGTCCAGAAGTATGGCATTGGAGAGAATCACTTTTTAGAATTTCTCCAGATCAAATCATCTATTCAGACAAAAATAAACATTAAAACATCTAACTTAGATCTTCCCCCATTAACAGCAAACCTGATCAATATCACTACAAAAAAAACTTCTATCCCAAATCTAAGATCATTTCCACGTCCAACCTAACAATATCCATGCTTTCAAAAAAAATGGGAACAAGACCTTCAGCTCACCCCCAGTGCCACTTCTAGACCCAAATCTGCAACTCATACAATACAAGAGCATTCATAGAGTACACTACACAGGAAAAAGGATGTTTAAAATGGGTTTTATAGACTCTGAAATTTGTCCACACTGCACACAAAACACCACAGACACCTACATGCATGCCACATGGGACTGCACACCCATTAAACAATTCTGGTGGGACATCACTGACAACCTCTCTCTTCTTCTGGGCTGTCACATCCCACTATCCCCTCCACTCTGCTTATAGGAGACTTATCCAACATCAACCTAAACAACACATCCAGTAGAATACTCTCCATAGCCCTAACGATCGCCAAGAAAACCATCCTCATGAACTGGAAATCAAGGAACACAATCAATACTACACTTTGGAAAAATCTACTAATCGAATACATATAAATGGAAAAATTATCTGCCTACATCAAAAACCAAACCGCAGATTTTGACATAATCTGGAATCCATTCATCAGTACTCTGATTTCCTCATTACCACACCGATTTCACTCATCTTTTTGCCTGTCCACCACCCACAATAAACATGCATACTGTCATTCACACACACATAGCTGCCATTACTCTTACACCGTGATCCCTACACATTTTTAATCTCTTTAATCTTCTGTGGCAATTTACGGGTTCAAACCCTTTTGCGGTTTAACAAATCTGAAACTGTTTCAAAGAATCTTTAGCATCTCTGGGATAATCTAGTCCAGATTTGACCAGTGTAAGTATAGTGGTTTTTGATCTGGACCTGGTCTAATGTGGTCTGAATGGAAAAAAATCAGTGAAATCATATGGAAAAGATTTGTGGTGCCCCCTATTGGCCAATTGTAATATAATTTTACAAACTTCAAAGTTCAACATAAATATCTACCAAGTTCTGTGATGATTGGACAAACTCATTGATTTATGGAACAATTTGCACCAGGCCCATGCCCTTGATCAACAATGCCGTCACCCCCTATTGGTCAGTTTCGAAAACATTTTGGGGACATGTTTCAACAGCTTAATTAAAAATATCCACCAAGTTTTGTGATGATTGGCCCCACCGTTGTTGACTTTGGTCTATTGCTGCGCCACGCCCTTTTGAAGTTCATTGGTCAATATCTTGAAAACTAAATAAGATATCAACAAGCTTTATGCAACTTTTGATAAGCTTGGTCCAATAATGATCCACAGAAAAAATGGTAGCAACCAGACCTACGGTTTAGGAGGAGATGTCAAAAATAGTTTTTCAAAAAATTCAAAATGGCGGAAAATCTAGTCAGGCGGACTTTAGTGGTGCTTAGGGCTTTTTTTGTAGCGCACATTAAGCTGGACTCGTGTGTCAAATTTCAAGTCAATCGCAGTCACGTGTGAGGGGCGTGGCCTTTTCAAAATGGGTCTTAATTACAGCGCCACGAACTGGCCGATTGGGCTCATGTTTCTTGGGAAGTATTGCACATCATTTCCAGTTATTGGGCCAAGTTTCATGGTTTTAGCTCATTCCAGCTCACGGCAATTTGAGCCGCGGCATAAGAATAATAAACCGGCACAAAAACAATAATAAGTAAGTACTGGAACAATAATTATGTCAAATGACTGGACATCACTACCCGTACAGATATGATTTGCAAACTAGTTGAGTATTGTGTAAATAGTTCGTACCTATGGTAGCGTGGCCGAGCGGTCTAAGGCGCTGGATTAAGGCTCCAGTCTCTTCGGGGGCGTGGGTTCGAATCCCACCGCTGCCAAATACTTTTGAATCGTTAACGTTTTATAATTTCCATAGCTTCGAGTAATTCCTAATAGAAATAAGCACTCAGTACGTTTGTAAAGTAGCCCTTGGGAAATACAATCAATATCAGTTCTCTCCATTCAAAACACAAGGCGTACCCAGTTATCTGCTAAACAACTTGGTGAAATGTTATGGGAGTTCAACGCTAGAGGTCGCCAAATGATCAAATAAACATCAACAGAGAGTATCCAGTAGAAAGAAGAGCAATACTGCCGCCTACATCCGCTTTAATTTCGTTAGTCTCATTACAGTAGACCGCTTCTTTTTTGTGGCTAGGAGTGTGTATTGCATTCTGCTCAATATGTTATATTCTACGAGAGCGTAATTTTTAAGGTTTTACCGAGCTGGTGATAGAACTGTGCAACCGAAACGTGTATTCAGTAGAAAACAAATGTCCTTAGCGGACGATGTTCTCCGCATGCGCATTAGGGTGCTTAATGCATTAATCTTACATACATTAATCTTACATACATTATCTGCTGTATGCATTGGCTAGAGCTACTGCTAGCTGACTATTTCATATTATTATCAACTCTGATTTTAGACAGTTGTACCCACGCGCCAGATGAGTTCCCGTACCCAGGCTGTTCCGGTCTAGCGGACAAGGGTTTCCACAGGCTGGAATAGGACGTGAACTATCTTGTTAGTTACATTTGTGTTGTCACGTCCCCTTGTGTCCTTCCGGGTCAAATCTTGCTTCGAACTTCAGTAACTGAAATAGGAAGGCAGGTAGACTCAAGTCGAATATTTACTGATGAATTATTAGAATTATCATTTTTATTCCTTGAAAATACACCCAACTGTATCTACACATGGCTGGTTTACCACCCGGAGACCCACAGTTGGTCTCTATGATCGTCAATCATTTAAAAACACAGGGTCTCTTCGACCAGTTCAGGAGGGACTGTTTAGCAGACGTGGATACAAAGGTAACGGTTGTCTTTTGCAGACAGTATCTATTTACCTCGATACCTTTACATCTATTGCCGGTAACCAATATTAGAAACTGTCTCTTATTATGTATGGGTAAGTGACAAAATAAAAATACAATTCGAGCTTAAGAGAGATAATATTGAAAGCAGGTGTCTAGGCGGTGTTTTGAAACTGTCTTGGCTACCAAAGCTAGAGCCCGATATGTTCATCGGGATCATACATAGAAATGTTATTTAGGCCCAGTTGCCTATTAGTTCACAAATAGATCTCAGTATAGAATCTCTACCCTGCTGTGGTCCAACTAAGGCCCTACGCCAGTGAGACAGTTAACTACTTCATTAATTGTACCAGTTACTTGTACATTTAGTGTTATTACTTTGAGTGTGGATGTTCGTGTAGATTAAACATTCACAATCCCTTTACAGCCAGCTTACTTGAACCTGAAACAAAGAGTGGACAACTTCGTTTCTAATCACCTCTCTAACCACACATGGAGTCCTCATTTAAACAAGAACCAGCTGAGAAACAACATCAGACAACTGGTGCTGCAGTAAGTGAGAACTGAATGGTGAACTGAGCATAGGATGCAATGCTTTTATATACCCCTTTTCTTTCTCACACTCACGCAGTTTGTATTTCTAATTCTGTCTTTTATGTGTTTTATCACTGGTATGTGAAAATAACTAAAACTTAAAGAATACTGTTCTTCTCAGGTCTGGAATGTTGGAGCAGGGAGTTGACAGGATTGTGGCCCAGGTGGTGGATCCCAAAATCAATCATATCTTCAGGCCACAGGTGGAGCGGGTGGTCCGCGAATTTCTGTCACCTGGCAGTTGTGGGGAGGAACCCTCTGCCCCACTGGCTTCAGCAGAGATGAAACTAGAAAGCAGCATTCTTGAGCGGGGTGCACAACACTTGATTACATGTCAGCCATTATTACCATGTTTGTTATAACTACCAGTTTGTTTGTTTTTATTTTTGTGATAATCTATTTGACCCTAAAGGAGAAGAATTCTCATTTTACTTGACCCACTCCACAGAGAGGCCAGCTGTAGAGCTGCACCCTCTGAGGTTGTGGTGTAGTGATTAGGGAGACCATGCACCAGCCCTGCTGAAGTGTGTTTGAGCAAAATGCTGAATCACCCCCCTACCAGGGGAGCTGTTCTGTAGCTGACCCTGCATTTTGACTATGGAGAGGGTGCAAACAAAAAGATAATTTTCTCCTTCAGAGGATCAATAGAGTGTCTCTCTCACACACATACACAATAAATGAACATTATGTTTATATGTTCCCAGCCTCGTCGTCTGCCCCGGCTACCACTTCGGCCAGCGATGCCATGTCCATCCTGGACACTATAACCTCTCTCAACCAGGAGGCTAGCTCCAGGGCCAGCTCCAGCGGAGAGAAAGGCCGGAAGGGCCAAGCTTCAGAGGAGCCCATGCAAGTGGGCGAGGAGGGCGAACAGGATATGAGTCTGGTTGAGGAAGGAGAGAACCACCATGATAGGAAGACACTGGAAGAGGCAGAGGAAGGAAAGTTGGCATCAGAATTCCAAGCAATCGAGGTCAAGACAGAGGACACTCGGGAACAAATGGATTTGGCAAAAGAGGGAATAACAGAGGAGGTAAAGACCGAAGAGGAAGAGTTAGGAATTCAGGAACAGGTAGAAGAGGGGAAAGACAAGGCTGGTAGCAAAATAACTGGAAAACCCACAGAGGAGAAACTGGATGATGATCTACTGAAATCCCCCAGTCAAATCAAGCAGAAGGCCAGAGAGAGGCTAAAAGAAGGTGAGCTGCTCTACCCGCTGTATCTGTTTTCAGGTGATTGAGGTTGACACAGCAACCTAACAGTGAGTGCGTTTAGCCTACATGGCAACAAGTACTTTTGATAAAACCACATATCCCAGTTAAGGTCTTTATGGTGTTTATATGTATCTTCATATCCTAATTATGGATACACAGAAGTCTGAATATTACTGTGGAAACTGTCCTTATCCAGACCACAAAACCTGACATTAAACAAGTGTAGGGCCTACCGTATACATTTTCCAACATACTGCAAGTATGCCCACCTCTTTAATAATCTCATTACAGTTTATCTTCATTGTTACAATGTTAAAATCAATATGCATGTAAAGGCAGTCTTTACATGCAGTTTTGTTCCTTTTATTTTACATTCCTTTTATTATGTGTCTTTCCCCCACAGAATATTCTTTAGAAGACTCTGACTTGGAAGGCCTGAGTGACATTACAGTGAGCTCCGTCCACACCAGCGATCTGTCGTCATTTGAGGAGGAAAGTGACGATGAGCAACCACCGTCTGATTCTTCCAGTGACGGCGAGCTTTTATCAGATGGTCTGTCTATATTAGTGGCAATTTTTTTCTCCTTCGTGACTTTTTAAGCCTCCCTCTCCAGAAACTTCCATATCCCAGAAACAAAGAAAATGAAAAAATGCGTTACTACCACAGAACTTGAATTCAGAACATTTGTGCAACACACTCTGGGTGTTGGATTGTAATGTTAATGTTGTAATGTTAGTAATGTTGTTTTTCTCTTTCATTGCATGAACTGAAGGTGAGAGAGCAGAAAAAAAGCAAGCCAGTGAAGACACAGTAGAAGAGGACAAGGAGCGCAAGCCTCGCCGAAAGGCCTACGTCCACAAGCCCTTCCTCTACTCCCGTTACTATAGCGATTCGGATGATGAGGTCACCGTAGAAGAGCGTCGGCGATCTGCAGTGAGTTACCCAGGCTTGCTAATATTTACTGGACAACATCTGCAGTGCATCTAATTCATTTTTGCTTTCAAGACATGTATAATTTAATCAGAGATTTTATTTGGTAATTTATTTAATGTCAAATTATTTCATGTCTACACCCAGGACACAGGAATATTGATTCACTCATTGTGTAGTGCTCCTTTTTCTTCTACCATAATCTTTTTTTTCCCCCAGACGTGTCTACTAGTGTGTACACAGTGTCTTAGCAGCTAGATAATTATGAATGAGCTTGCTATTCCAAACCAGCAACATCGGTAGAATATCTATGCAGCTCAGAAACTAAATACAATTTAACTGAAACATGTTACCTTAAAGAGATGCATTTATGTCTAATAAAAAAATCCCTCATGTATTCTCTTCATTTCTGTCTCTCTTTCTCTCACTTTACCTCTTAGGCCAAGGACAAAGAGGACAGACTGCTCAAGAGACAGCAGAACAGGGAGCGTATGGAAGAGAAACGCAAACAGAAAGCAACACAAGCTGAAGAACAAGGTACTTCTGTCAGTCGTGTATTGACCACCTTCCCTCAACTCCTGTTTCTTTCTCCCATATAAGATGAAACTAGTGGCCGTCCTGATGACTCAGTGGTCTTAAGCACGTACCATGTGCTTGCAGAGTTGTGGGTTTGAATTCCATTTCTCCCTCCCATCTTTCTTGTCACTCTCTTCTGCATACTGTAAAAGGCTGAGGATACACTACATGATTTTTAGGTCAAGAATAGCCATGATGTGGCCATCATGATTTTCAAGATTAGTCAGTCTAGTTTGGGGCAATTGCAATGGACGGTTGACACCGATGATCTTATACTGTGCTGTAAAGTCTTTCACTTTAATCTCTCACCTCCCAATCCAATCAGGATCATTGCAATTATTTCATGCATGTTTGTTTTTAACAACAGCTTAATAGTGTAATCTAAATGTTAGATCAGTAGTTAATTACCATGCATAATTCCCTACATAGATCAGAGAAGACAACAGAGAGGAGACTCCCCTGGGCTGGAGGGCCCCAGGGCTAAGGAGGCTCGCAAAGAAAGAAAGGTTCTTGAGAAAAAAATGGCTCTCAACAGGAAGAGGAAACTAGATTCAAGGTGGGTCTTCAAAAGAACAGACCTGGATTCAAGTGCCTGCTGCTGAACACAAGTTAATATTCAGCTATTTATGTAATGTACTCTGTTAAATTACATGCAAAATGTTCACTCTTCAGGAAAGAGGGAGATGTTTCAAGCAAGAGGAAAGGAGATGCGGGAGGAGAAGGCTCCAAGAAGGCAGTAAGTGAAAGAGACACTGATTGAATAAAATAGCTTTTAACTCAGATAAGTTTGTCATTGAATTGATAGTTGTAACAAGTGCATTTGTTTTTTGTTTTCTCAAAATTAGGAAGTGAAATGTGCAACCTCAAAAATTCCACAACAGAAGTTGATCAGAAAAATATCAGAATCGGTATCATCCGATGAGAGACACAGGAGGAGTAGCGGTAGCATCTCAGAAGATTCCGCTGACCCGAAAAAGCTGTGTGACAAAAGTCGGACACACTCCTTCATCTTGGAGTTGGAACAGGGCTCCCAAGAGTTACTCAAGCAACGTTCAGTTGGAAAATTTGATCGGCCATCCCGCAAGGAATTCCATTCTAAAGAACGTAAAGAGAAAGAACGCAGCTTGTCAGACGAACGTGCCAAGCTCAAACAAAAGCAGGAGAAAAAAGCTGAATCTCAACCAGATGAGTCTCAGCAGAAGGACAGTGCCACTGTTAAAGTGTCCTCTGAGGAGAGAGGTGAGAAGAAGGCTAAGGTCAAAAGTGACAAGAAAATGCCAGGAACTGCAAGGGAAGGAAGGGTATCTATATCAGAAGGTTTGGTTGATGAAGGTGGTCCCAAAGATGCCACCGCCAAGAAAGGGAAGGCTCCATCTGTGGAGGCTGCCAAAGTAGAGAAGGAAAGGGAGAAAGAAAAGGACAAAATGAGGGAAAAGGACAATGTTAAGGATAAGATCAAAGAAAAGGAAAAGACCAAAGGAGAGAAGACTTTAGCTAAAAGTGACACTAAGCAGCTGCTCCGCCCAGACTCTACTGGCTCCTCTGAGGACAGGTTTGACATGGAGCCTGGCACAGACAGTGGTAAAAAGAAGGATAAACACCCTAAGGAAGTCCTGAAAAGATCAAAGAGTCACACTGAGGACAGGCAAGGGGACAAACCCAAAGCTAAAACTGATAATAAAGACAATGAGAAGGAGAAGACTAAAGCTGATCAAGACAGCCAGAAGTCAAACAAGTCCAGCTCTGAAATTGACAAAGATCCAAGAAGGTCCAAGCCAACAGAAAAAACAAGAGTCATGGAAAAACCCAGATCAAAATCCCGAGAGGAAGCAAAGACTCCATCCTCGTCAAAGACTGATAAGAAAGCCCAGGGTTCAGAACTCAAAAGTAAAGGAGGTGCACCCATTGCCAAACATGAGACGGCAAAGGAAAAGAAAAAAGAGGGAAACACAAAGGAACACCGGAAGGTCTCAGAAGAACCCCATGAGAAATCTGATATCAAGAGTGCAAAGAAAAAGTTGGAAAAAAAGGATAAAATCCCAGAAAAGGGAGATGAGAGCCAAGATGACAAGAAGGCGTACAGAGGAGAAGACAAATTTGACAAGTCTGAAAAGTCTTCAAAGTCCTCAATTTCCTCATCGAGTCTTGAAGCAGAAGAGCTGCCTAGGAAACAAGCTCTTCTCCAAGACACAAGCACAGACTCTGATCCCATTGCTACCACCGTTACCACCTCTTTCTCTGATGATACTTATGATGCATTAAGTGACATCACCCCTGAACCAGACGAAGGTGAAACAGAGTTGCGACTTAGTGAGCTGGAACCACGTCCATTGCCAACTGAGGCGGATGCTCTTCTGACTCTTATGGACATTTGCACATCAGCAGATGCGAGACTTCCACAGGATACCAGTCTAGAGGTTGTGGCCCCTGAGGAGGTCCTTCAGGATGCAGATATGAAAATGAAAGAGGCAGCTCTGACTCTGCTTTCCATGGATCCTGATAGTACAGTATCCTCCAGTTTAATTGTACCTGATACCAGGGAAGAAGTGAAACCCCCTGCCCCACAACCACTGGAAACCACCAGAGCTGAAGAGGAAGAGCAGCATCTTTCCAGCAAGGTGCAAACAGTCGCTGAAATTGAGCAAACGACTGCTGACTTGCCACCAGTTGCATCTGAGCAAATTGATGAGCTTGTTCATGAAAAACCAAACAGTGCAGGTAAGTGAAACATTTTGATGACAAAATGTTTCATTGTTTAGTTGTCAGTGACCAACTAAATATGTTTGAATGTTTCCATAAGTTAAAAGCAAAACTTGTTCTCTTCACAGATGTGTCTGACAATTCAGAGAAAGAAACAGATGTTTCAAAGATACAAATATCAGTTTCACTTGCTCCACAGGTAAGAATGAATATGCTTCCAATGTATCTGAAAATGTATCTTAAACACCTGGAAAATCACTCACATTTCTTCAGAATACCTGTTTCTAAGATGTTGCTTCATTGTGCCAAACTGTTGCTCTGTTTTCGATGTAGGATGATAACTCCACCTCAAATGAATGTCAGGCTCCTTTAAATGAGGAAGAAACCATAGGTGCAGAGATTGTTCCTGAAACACAGTCTGTTAACAAATTGCCGCCATCAACTGAAAAAGAAGGTAAGCATTTCTACATATACCTTTTTGTCTCCTCTCACAGGAAATGGCTCTAGCTCAAATTCAAAGCTCTGTCTTGTGATTTTCACTATTATTTTTTTTATTATGGTTTGCCATGACAAGTTAGTACTTTGGATGAATGATAGATATTTTTTTGATAAGACATTTTGTGTGCATCTACTCGATGGTGCTCATCTCATTAGTTGTTATCTTACATTACATACAGCTGCAGATGATTATGTGTCTGAAACGGAGGAAGTCAAAGAAAACATTGGAAGCACAGAGGCTATTGTTTCTGATACATCTACCATTGAACAAGTTTCAGAAATTTCCATTAAACCAGGTGAGGCATTAAAATGTTTCTAGTTTAAAACGACCAGCAGGCTTTCTTTGGCTGACAACAATTAACTTATCTTATTTGTTAATTTAGATGAAACACCATCAGATGTTGTAGACACTGAGACAAGCGCCAAGGTGAGTAATCATTCATATTGCACAGATGCTCAAGGCATTGAAACAATTTTTAGTTGTTGACTTTATCAGTGAATATATTTTCAGCATGCAAGGCTGTAATTCAAAGTGATCTGTTTTTGAACAATAGGTAGCTGAAGTGGAAGCTGAGGACAACCAGGCCAAGATGGACGTTGATAATATTAGTGAGTGGTTTAATCTTATCTCACAAAGCACAGAAGCATGAGCAATTCTTACCTTCACAGTCTCTTTTTGGACAAGAGAAAGCTTTGCACATGGTGGATGGCATTTTAATGAATTGATCAACTGATCTAAAACAAGTTGTGACACACCCAGACATCTCTTTTCACCATCAGGTGAGGTTCAGACTATGACACAGGAGGATGAGGATGTCACAGAAGAAAGGAGTGATCCGCAAAATGTAAGTGCATTAACACAATTTATTCACATGGAAATGACATGTAACAGTCGCACCTCAGATTCTTTCATTAATTTGTTTATCCAGTCTGTATATCCGTCTCCTGTCTCTCTGTCTGTGTCCTATGTTACCCCCTGTTGATCTGTGTATCCCATTAACTATTTTCAGGTTGAGTCTGATGCTCCTGACAAGATGGAGGAGGTCAGAGAAACTGGACATGGGCAGCAATCCAAACTATTCCAACAAACCAGTGAGTCATGTTACTGTTCTTTTGTTTTAACCCCTTCATTCATTTGTGAGATGAGATAAAATGACATGATCCAAAGTGAAATTTCGACCATTTGGGCAAAAAACACTTACTGTTATGAAATGATTTGATGTCAAAAATTAAAACAAACTACTTTGCTGCACTTTTTAAAGGATAGTAGGTAACTTAAGTCTCGAGTTGACAAAATGGTAACACAGACTGGATTGTATTTATTTTAGACATACAGTATTGAACAATGAACTTCATATTATTAATTTTTCCCCCAAAATGGACATGTAGCCTTTTCAAAGAGAACTCGTCAATTATTCTTGGATATTTTGTATTTTTCAGGTAACTCTTCCGATTCAGACAGAAAAGGAGATGAAAAAGGATCAGACCTGTCAGAAAAGGTAATTGCCTTTTAGAATGCCAAACAGCATATTTGCAATTTAGGGTCTGATGGTCACTTAATTTAACTCAAATGTGCAATGAATTTATTGTTGATAATTTACCGCCATAATTGATAAATGTGCTGTTATTCAGGAGGAGAAAACAGAGGGAAGAGTAGCCCGCAAACGAAGGCTGTCCAGTGAGCAAGTTACAGCAACCAAGGACTCTGGTATTGTAGCTGAGATTTATTTCTACATGTACAAATGTATATTTGAAGAGTTTCATTTGTCCATTTGTCTACTATTATAGAAATGTGACACCTAGACTTACAAAATGATAAAATGATCAGTTAGCTAAAGACTTTTTGTCACAAAATAGTACAATTTTAAATGATTTAATATGTTGTGTGTGTGTGTGAAGTATTGCGCAATGAACACCAGGAAACTTTTGAAAAATGAATATATACATATATACCATTTTGAACTGTCAGCTCCACTTTCCAGCTCCACTGCAGCAGTTTGAGGTTAACCTTGCGCAATGGTAGTCTATGACTGAGAGTGTTTCTCATTCATTTCCCCCATTCAGATTTTTACAGACAGTACAAGGATTTGAACCGGCAACCTTCCAATCAGCCTTGTTCTGTAACCTCTAGGCTATGGCCTCCTGCAATTGAAAATGTTGTTATGCATCCTCATTCATTAGCCTGATGTCAACATTGATATCCTCAAGTGGGAAAATATGTTATGTGACATGATTATTTACATTAAATGTTTTTTGTAATGGACCAGGTGAGGAGAATGATGAAAAGGACAACCAAGAGCAACCATCTGCTGAGGTGAATAATGCCTTTTCACCGCTGTCACAGAAGACCCATGTAACTGTGAATTTGTTGTTTTTAATTTTATTTAAGTTTACATGGGTAAATGAGTTGTGTGGTTTTCATAGAAAATAACTATTCTTTTCTTCCTTTCTGAAAAACTGACACGCATTTGTCTTCTTTAGGAAACTGATCAGGAGACGGTCTTAGAAGCCAAAACACCACGCAGGGGACGATCTTTTAAAGCCACTGTTGTGGTGGAGGAGGACCAACCTTCAGAGCCTAAGAAGTTGGAGGAGACTCCTACCTGCAGGGGCAGACGTTCAGGAGCCCAGGCCAAAGAATCCAACACTGGTAAGCTAATTGGGGAAAGGGTGCCTAGGAAGGTCTGGAAAAGTAAGGAAATGGAAGATTGTTCAGTCCCGAAAGGCATATTATGTAGTTGTTGAATGAATCAGTCATATGTAGGAATATTTCAGAATAATTGGAATAATTTCAGAGATTCTTTCTCAAATGTTTTGCTGCACGGTTAAAAATAGCTGCACTGTTTTGTTGGAGAGGTATAAAAGCTATTCTGTGTTCCATATTGTAGATGCAAACTAATTGTACTAAAAACAAAGTTTAATGCTGTCATTTGTATTGTGCATAGTAGAGAACACTGTGCCCTTGTCTAAGAATGCCAGTAAGACATAGCAGACTGATGAACATTGCCAAACTCATGTACAAGTATAGAATAACCTACTCATGTTTGTAGCTTGTTTTATTAATGATAACACTGTTATTGTCTTAATCTAAGGTAATCAGAGGAAAGATGAGATGGATGAAGAGAAAGATGAGAAATCCTCATTAGGGAAACCAGAAGAGAAAGAGGAGGTATGTTGGTATAAGACAAGTGCGCAACTTACATGCATGTTAGATACTTCACATTCTCAGGTTTAGTATTACAGCAACAGTACACATTTCTGTAAATGTATCATTAGTTAGCTGTCAGTATTTTAACTGTAAACCCTAAGCAGCATGATTAAAAAACAAACAAACAACAATCATAAATCATGTTTTGTCAAGAAGGCTAGCATTTTCATTTCAGTTCATTTCATTGTAACTTTTTGTAATTTTCGAAAATGCCAATCTGTAGAAAAACCAAGAGGAGAGTCGGCAGACGCAAGGCAGTCAGCGAGGAAGCCAGGCCAAACCACCATCCCCCCACCCAGAGGGCCTCGAAGGTGCAGGAAGCTCTGCCGCCAAAGAGACCACTGATACATATGAGTTAATTTTTAATCCAATAGATGCATATGAAGAGGCGGGGCTAAGTGGCTGGCGGGTCACACACTCATCCGCCTCTCATCATAAATGCATGATGTCACAATTTTTACCTAAAATGTGTCCAATCAAATCTCTTCTAGGTGAACCCTCAGTGAAGAGGCAGCGCTCTGAGGATATAGAGGAATCTGTAGAGGTGAGATTTCTTTTCTTAATGGACCAATATGTTAACTACATATTGGTCTACTCTTACTCCACTTTAGCCTCTATCCCCTTCTGTTCATCCCCTCTGTGAAAGATATTGACACAAAGCATCCAAATTGTTGTTTGAGTCTTGATATGTTTAAGCCTGTGTATTCAAGTGATATTATTCTATAGGAGACCCAGGCCACGCAGGAGGTGGAGAAGGACAGCAACCAGCAGGATCAAGAAGAGAAGCAACCTATCGAAGACAGTGGTGAGGCAACACACACACTTTCATTTGATTCAAATCCACCAGATTAAATCATCATTTAATATCTTGGCTGCTTATTACTGCAGAGATGATACAGAATTTTATACACACACACAAAATCACACTAATCATGGTGAGCGTGAATTTACCTTTATATTTACAGTGCCTTCAGAAAGTATTCAATCCCCTTGACTTTTACCGCATTTTGTGTTGTTGCAGCCTCAAAATGGTTAAATTGAGATTTCCTGCATAAATACCCCATAATGACAAATTGAAAACATGTCTTTAGCAATTATTGCAAATTTATTGAAAAGCAAATACAGAAACATTTGTTCAACTCTCTGAGTCAGTATTTTGTCGAAGCATCTTTTACAGCAGCGATTACAGCTTTGAGTCTTCTTGGATGCATCTGTGTCAGCTTGGCACGTGTGGATTTGGTGATTTTTCTCCTGTTCTTCCTTTTGAGCAGATTTGCTCAAGCTTGGTTAAATTGCATGGGCAGTGTCTGTACAAATGGCTATCTTCAAGTTGTTCTACAGATTTTCAGTGGGATTCAAGTCTTGGCTGGGCCACTCAAGGACTTTCACATTCTTGTTCTGAAGCCATTCCAGTGTTGATTTTGGTTGTATGCTTAGGGTCATTGTCCTGTTGGAACGTAAATTGTTGCTCCAGTTTAAGGCCTTTGGCACTCTGAAGCAGATTCTCCTCAATAAGTTGCCTGTGTTTGGCTCCATTCATTGTTCCATCTCTCCTTAACAAGTCTCCCGATCCCTGCCACTGAAAAGCCGATCCACAACATTACCCTGCCACCACCATGCTTCCCGGGAAAGATGGTAGGTATGGGTTAGATGGGTGATGAGCTGTGCCTGGTTTCCGCCAGACATAGCACTTTGCATTACAGCTGAATTTACAGTTACATTTTCAATTCATCAGTTCAGACTCTTTTGGATCATGCTCTCAGTCTTTCATGTGCCTTCTTTTGCCAATTCCAGGCTGCTGTCATGTTCCTTTTTTCAAGATTGCCTTCCTTCTGGCCACTCTGCCATATATTTCAGATTTTTGAAGTGCTGGACGGACTGTTGTCTTCCACAAAAATCTCCCATTGCACTACCAATTCTTTCCATTTCGTAATGTTGGAGCCTTCTGTGCTCTTGAACTCCCAACACAGAAATTGTTTCATACCCTTCCTAAGTTGTGTGTCTCCCCACAGTTCTGTCTCTCAATTCCTTGGATTTCATGGACTTCAAGTTTTCTGCTCTGACATGCACAGGTGGACTCCAGTCAAGTTATTGAAGCATCTCAAGGACATTTGGAGAAATGTGGATACACTTTAACTTAATTTGGAGTGGTTCTGCAAAAGGCTTGAAGACTGATTGACTCAAAACATTTCAGCTTGTCATTTTTAATTAATTTGTAAAAATTAATCCATTTGGAGTTCAGGCTGTAACAACATCAAATGTGGAAAAGTCAAGGGGGTTGAATGCTTTCTGAAGATACTCCACCTTCATCTTTATCTTACCTTGGTCTTTTTCAGCATGTTCTCCCTCAGTCAGCCAGTCAGAAGGTCAAGAGGAGGTAAACATCGAGTGTTCCAGTGAGAACAAACCAGATGATGTATGTTGTCAATATAATATAATTTATATATTTATATAAAATATAAATGCGTTTACATGTAAGCTATAAATCCTGTCCGTCCATTAATTTGGATTTTAATTTTGGATAATGTCTTTGTTGTCGGGGTGGGGGCTCGTAGTAAACGCTGTTGTATTTCAGCCTCAATGTTTTGTACTTTTACTCACTGCTATTTTGTAAATTTCTCATTTAATTTAAAATCTGAGTTTATAACTTTGACATTTTAGTAGTTGCTGAATGGCAGTGTTTTGTTTTTTCATCTTACTAGGGTGAGGAGGACCAACTTCAAGAGGACCAGGGGGCTGCTTCAAAGAAACCAGTTCGGAGGGGCAGGCCCTCA
>CABFOQ010050005.1:0-10424 GCA_900660455.1 Gephyroberyx darwinii | reverse complement strand
ATGGAAAGAGGGTGTGATGCAATTATAAATCATTGATGCGCTGTCTTACTGTGTTTGTAGAGCACAGGCATGACTAAATCATCTAACATTCCATTTGCCTGAACTGATTTATAATATTGATTTGATGACAACTTTGCAGCTCTTGTACATAAATTCATAACAGGAGATATGCTAGCAGCACTAGGTTTGAATAGGATAGATGGTCTGGATGTGCGCATATTGGTATAATATACACTATATGGCCAAAGGTCAGTGGACACCCCTGCTAATTATTGAGTTCAGGTGTTTCAGCCACACCCATTGCTAACAGGTGCATAAAATCCAGCACATAGCCATGAAATCTCCATAGACAAACATTTAGAATTGAGAATGGGTCGTAAAGAGCTCAGTGACTTTAAACGTGGCACTGTCATAGGGTGCCACCTTTGCCACAAGTCAGTTTGTGAAATTTCTGCCCTACTAGATGTGCCCCGGTCAACTGTAAGTGCTATTATTGTGAAGTGGAATTGCCTAGGAGCAACAACAGCTCAGCCATGAAGTGGTAGACCACGCAATCTCACAGAGCAGGGCCAACGAGTGCTGAAGCGCGTAGTGCGTAAAAATCGCCAATCATCTGTTGCAGCACTCACTACAGAGTTCCAAACTGCCTCTGGAAGCAACATCAGCACAAGAACTTCTCATCCAACATCACTGCCTGACCTCACAAATGCTCTTTTGGCTGAATGGGCAGAAATTCCCACAGACACACTCCAAAAGCTTGTGGAAGCCTTCCAAGAAGAGTGGCGGCTGTTGTAGCCACAAAGGGGGGTCCAACTCCATATTAGTGCCCATGGTTTTAGAATGGGATGTCCAGCAAGCTCATATGGGTGTGATGGTCAGGTGTCCACTGACTTTTGGACATATAGTGTATTAACCCAGAAGTTGGAAGTTGGAAATTCCTAGTTGAGAATGTTTGTTCCAGTGGTCCAGCTCAGACAAACCCCGGAAGAAACATGGACACTTGCAAGATTTTCTTTGCCCAACACAGCAACAGCTGTTATCCCACTCATATTTAGCAACATTAGCTAGCTAGTTAACATAGCATGTTAGCGACTGTAAGTGCAGCTTTACATTTCAAATGTATACGTATAACCATATACCACACAGGTGTTGTGATAGATTTAAGGTCATGCATGGCTGAGAATCGAACTTAAGTGTATTTTGAGAATTAGAAATTGTAAACGTAGAATCTTATCGAGTTTCCTACTTGTAATTCCAAATTCAAGGGCCGTTCCATTGCGTGCTTCCTACTAGGAAGTTGAAACTTCCATCTCTGGAGCACAGCAGACCTCATTGGAAGTGTCTCTGGATAAGAGAGTGTAACTATACATTTGATGTGCTCACACATACTAGGATCATTGGAAGTGGAAGCATCTCTACACACACACAAACACACACACTCATAACACGTTTTGTATTACATTCCATCTTCTGTACGGTATGTGTGTGTAAACCACAACCTCTCTTCAGACCTTATTATATGAGTCTCTCCTAATGATCAGTCTTCACCACAGGAAGTCACATCTCCCATTTCAGCTCCCTTCTCTTCTAGCTGATACCTGAGATGTGCTATTAAGAATGCATTACGCTTGCATTCTTGAAATAAAGCCTCATAAGCATCTGAGCTTAAGCCATCACGCACATCTTTATCACCACCATCATCATCAACATCATCATCATTGATTTGCTCAATGCTTCACAGACTGATAGATAAACTGTATACTGACTTGCAGATTAATGACTTACGAAGTACACCTATAGAGGACTTTCAAGTGATGTAGCGTGCCCTCAGGCAGCCATGTTGGAGGTCCTCAGCTCTTGGACAACTAACTAACTAATTAACTACGTAGACCATGTTGAGTTATTGGTCAGCATTGGTGGCACTGGTTGGTGTAGAGGCCTATTCTTCTTTGTACATAGTATACATAGTTGCTACTTTTTCCTTTCATCACTCTCACACCACACATATACCATCTCTTCATACCGCCCCGTGGAGTCACACTACTATGCTTCCTCACATTCCAATATCTTCACATCTTGCCCCTTCCTAACCCATGTATGGACTTGTTTTTGCCACCCAACAACTGTTTGATGCTTGTACTCTCTCTATTCATATACGAATAAATGTAATTTTTCAGAATAATTTTCCAAACTCTGACTGAGGCTTGATTTCCTCGACATTGGATATACTGAGGAACTTGTTTGGCCAATACTGATCAGAGAATCATGTGGTTAGTCTCATTCTTTTTCCAAAGATCATATACTACACAAAGAGATCATAGATAAAGACTACTTACAAGCCAGATGCAAGCGAGACATGGAATGTACAGCTCTTAGCTCCGGAGAATTGCAAAGGGCACATTGGACATTCTCAATCAATGTTTTTCCAATTTAGAACGTTTTTGTGACTAAAAACTATTACTAGTTTTGTTCGATCGACCCATGCTGTTATTTTGAGACCGACATTATAAGACTTGTTTTGTGTGCACTACTGTTACAAGTTGTTGCTGTAGTAATCGTAAAATGAACATAACATAACATAACACATAACATAACAGAACATAAATTCAATTGTGAGATTTCACGCTTTGAAACGGTGTCAGATTGATTGAAAATTTCACCCTAAAACAAACATAATGACTCAATGATTATGAACAGGTGAGGACAGAAAGTTGTTTCAATTTCCAATTATTTCAGAAGATATTGCCAGATATGCCAGTACACCACTGTATAAAGACCAATATGAATTCAAGAAAACCATTATATATGTCAGCAAGCCAGTGTATATGTATATACCAGTAGGTATATTCAGCAAAGCCAATATATATGCCAGCACACCAATATAGCAGCAAAACAAACCAATACATAATCAATGAAAGCAATATATTCCAACCAATAGATATTCTGGGTTAGCCAATGTATATGTCAAACCAGTGTATGAACATAGAAACCAATATATATTCAATAAAACCAATGCATGCTTGTCAACTAATCTATTTGGACAAGTTATATTCAAGAAAACCAATGTATACTGTACATCAGCAAACCAGCGCATAAACCTAGAAACCAATAGAAATATTCAACAAAAACAATATATATCTGTGAGGGTGAGGAATCTGCCCCCTCAACTCTCAGGTGAACAGCTACACATTCACTGGATACACACTATTTTAGGCTATATAGTTTGATTGTTATTATGGCTTATGGCTTTTGATGTGTTTCTACTGGAAAAGGGCCCATTTCAGTTGAACAATTTACTTTATTTGGTTATTCAGATTAATAGTACTTTATCTATTTTGTTTGTTTTAACCTTGTTTTCCAACCTTGAGGTCCACTTCCTGATTGAGGCCAGGCTTTGTTGGCAGTGTCATCACCCTTGCATGCAATGTGTGGATGCTGCTGCTGATTGGTCTCATTGGACTTTACCATGTGGGCTAAATTGGGAGGGGGGGTTATAATGGGTTTGTTTATGTAGTTTATTTTCTTTTGTTTTCCTATCATGATAGTTAAGTTTTCTTTGTTGCTTGTGTATTTCATGTTAATTTTGTGAAGAGACTGTGAAGCCAGGAGATATAGGCCAATATATCTGTATGAAATGTTATTTGCTTATTAATTCAGGCTCCCCTGCAGCTAATGATAATGAATTCTTCTACACAGTATTTTAGCCTAGGACTTGGACAATGGCGGGCCTTTTTGGTGGTAGGGGGACCCTTAATGTCTCTGGTCGGGTATATTTAGGCTGTGCCATTTTGGTCAATTGTAATTCTTTGTATCATCCTGTGGTTGCCGTGAAGCTTCTAGAAAAGTAAAATAAGAGTGCTCTAACCTATGGTTTGATGCTGCTGTCTTCCACACACCACCACTTCCAGAAAAGTGGGTACCATCCCTGATAGTAGGTTTTACATGCTAACCCGCTCAGAGGCCCCTGCGGCCGATCTGCACGGTCACGGCTTTTCTCTGTCCTGGCCCCACTGTGGTGGAATCAACTCCCCACTGATGTCAGGACAGCAGAGTCGTTGCCCATCTTTCACCGCAGGCTGAAAACCCACCTCTTCAGGAAACACTACCCTGACCCTTCCTCTTAGCACTTGCCTATTTGTCTTCACTTATTTGTCTGAGCTCTTGTTTACTAGCTCTTTATTTGATTCACTTATTTGCCTGGGCTCTTTATTAGTTCTCGTTTATTTGATTTACTCATTTGTCTCATTTGCTTAATTAAAAGTAGGTAGCTAACTTATTGCACTTTTACCTCAGCACTGGTTATGCTCTTAGATGCTTGTTTAGGAAGGAAATCCACTTATGATTTCTGGTGACTAGTAGTTTTCCTGCCTACCTGTGTTGAATGCACGTAAGCACGAATGCATGTAAGTCGCTTTGGATAAAAGCGTCTGCTAAATGACTGTAATGTAATGTAACCCTACAATATCCCAGCAAACCAGTATGCTAGCAAAATAAACCAATGTATAATTAATAAAACCAATTTATATGTGAGCAAACCAATATATACAAATCAGTAGATATTCTGGTAAGCCAATGTATGCCAGCAAACTGATGTATGCAAACCTGTATATATTCTCTTAGAGAATGCATATTTAAGAAAAAAACAATGCATATACATTAACCAATGCATATGTATGGAGGGCCAAACAGGAAATATTTATGGAACTTTGATATATGTAATGAACTTTGATATATACATTGTACTTTGATACGTATATAATGAACTTTAATATAATGAACTTTGATATTTATACACACACACACGCACGCACGCACACACACACACACACACACCGGAGTGTTTTGTGTTGCTTTGAGTTTCGATCAGGTACTGAACTGGCCATCTTTTCAACACCAACGTGCCAGATGCATATTTTTTTTATACTCTAGTGGAGCGGAATGGCTGAGAATGCAAGGGAGCTTGTACAATCGCTGTTAAATGACAATAGTTTTCCAGAAACTATAGGGACAACAAATGTTGCAGCTGTCGGCAGGGCAACCCGTTTTCAGTTTTGCGCATCTTATTGCAGATATTCAGGAATCACTTTATTCTGGCAGATGGTTTCGAGCACAGGTGTGTTGTTAATGGTAGCTCCTGTTACATGAGGAATGACTACTGCAGCGGAGCCCGCTTTACGTAAACAGACGCAACGAGTTTGTTGTCGGACATTACTATGGCAATAATGGGATTATCACAATGACGGAGATAAAAAAGCATGGACGCTCGTGATTCATTCACAACTTATAAGTTTCACACTATCAATCGATCAAACAAGTCATCAAATAAAAAAGAAGACTGCTTCATTACCAGGCCACTTCATGACAGAATAACGTTAGTGGTGCTCTGTAGGCTAGCAACCCATGCTCCTACCAGCTCCTGCCAGTCTGCACTGATATTAGAGGAGCGGTAACAAGTGCAGCTATTTTGCTGTTGGGACTATTGTTAAATTTGGAAAACATGGAAATAACGTTATGTCAAAATGCGGGACTGTCATGCACAAATCAGCCTTAAAACAATGTTGTAAGGTTAGCTAGCTAGCTAGAGACATCTAGCGATTTTTGTTATGCTTGTTATAAAGAAAAGGTCTAATACATTGAAACGACATTAAACTAAGATAATATAATGGTTATCATAATTTTAATATCTTTATTAACGAAGAAAATACATTTGTGGTTTTCTTTTGTTGCTTGTGCAGCGTTCGCCACCATCTTGCCGATGATTTGCAAGGCTTTCAGGGAGATTTCTCATAACGCTCGGTTTTGAGTGTGCCTCTGAAAAACCTCCGTTTGGAGGGCCATATAGCCCTAACACTTCACCCTACCCCTCTATCCCAACAAGAATCGGGACACCCTAACCCTTCGCGTCAACGCGCAAAAGAGAGGGGTAGGGCTAAGTAGTAGGGGCAAGGGGTGTATTGGGACTGGGCCTTGATGTCCTGGAGCAAGCGTTTGCTATAGTTTCTAGAAAACTATTATCATTTAACAGCGATTGTACAAGCATATATATATCCAAGTTCGATGTGTATCTTGTATATATATCAAAGATCAAAGTTTGATAAATATTTCCTGTCATACCTGTCAACCAAAATGTTTTATAACAATGTACATACCCATTAACCATGTAGTTTAACACTTAACCAATATATATTCATGCAGTTGGAATAGCTTATTCACAAAAAGGCATCCCATAGAAAATATCTCATGTCCCACTGGGTTTTTGACATATGTTAGATATCAGGTTGTGTGAATCACCACTTTGTCTTAATGTTGACTAATGTATGTTTCCACATCCTGGTGGGGGCCATCTATGTCTAAAATAGATTGCTTTTTTATCTTCATTCAATTTGTCTTAAAGAGCAATTTAAATTTGTGCCAATGTCCATAGCTTGACTGTGGACCATTTGGAAAACTCCAGGCAGCACTTCTGCCTAATCTATCATGATCAGTGTAGGCAGACATGCATGCCGAACACACTCACACACACCGAGACGTACAATCAATTAAATAAAAAAAAAGCGTCAAAATATCAAATGGCTATAAATGATTAATTATGATAACTTAATAGGTTTATTCCTATTCATAGAATATAGGAATGAAGAGGGGACCCGCCTCTCATTTCAGTTTATAAAACTTCTAAAGAAAAGCCATATATTGTTTTCAAAACATGAATTTATTAGACTTACTCCACTGCATTTGTTCAGAGCAGATCTCACATCTATTTTGATGAAATCTCACCTCCGCTGCACTGCGAGCCCTTCACACCAAAGGTAAGTCTGAGGATTGAATGCCAACGTAAGCAGTTATGGTATCAACTCTCTGCTTATCTCACGTCTGAATCGCAGCCTAAGCAGTTGAAAGGGGCTATCATGAGGAAGGTGGGCGATATTTGTGCACATAGTGGCAGGGATAATAAGAGGGAGAGCAGAGATAACAAAAGATAACAAGAGATGGAGATGGACTGAAGTAATTCTATGTAGTTTTTCTGCTAAAAAGAGGCACATATTAGAACCTTAAGAACAATGTATAGCAAGGGCCCAAATGTGCCAATCATGTCTTACAAATGTAATGTAGTTTCAGTAGGTATTCAGACCTCACTTTTCCCACACTTTGTTCTGTTATAGACTTAATTTAAAATGGATCATTGTTTTTGTCATCAGCCTACCCACAATACCCCATAATGACAAAGCATAGTCATTTTTAGAAAAGCAAATTTATTAAAAACAAAAAACTGAAATATCAAATTTTCAGTATTCAGACCCTTTATTCAGTAAGTTCAGTTCAGTAAGCGCCTGGCAGCAATCACAGCTTTGAGTCTTCTTGGGTTTGCCTCTGCCAGCTTTGCACACCTGGATTTGGGCAGTTTCTCCCATTCTTCCTTGCAGATCCTCTCAAGCTCTGTCAGATTGGATGGGGAGCGTCGGTGAACTGTGATCTTCGGATCTTGCAAAAAAAAAAAATGTGAAGAGGTCTGAATACTTAATAATAATACCAAAGTCACTGTACTTCTTATGCACACAGTGTTGTATGAAATCTTTGGCAGATCTGGGGCAAGATGTGCGTGTGGTTTTTCCTCATGAATCTCAATCATCCTGAAATTGTGTATACATGCACGGCTCGTGCATGTATGCACAATTTCAGGCCATGCCCAGAATTTATCATACAGTAAATGACTTCCAACACACCCGTTGTTATTTTAGTTTTGAGAAGAAATGGCGAAAGCATTGGTGAATGTGAAGAAGAAGCAACATTTCACAGACTGAAGTTGAAGGGTTGGAGAAATTGAAAAAAGAAAAAGTCTATTATTTGGAGGAGCTCTGGCCTCCTCCAGTGACCCACAAATGTCACTTTTGTCACGGGTTACTGGAGAAGGAGGGGGGACCCAGCGTTGTTTCTGTGGCTTGCATCCTGGGCTAAACTGCCATCAGTGTGAGATCAGTTGTGCCCGACGACTTGGACCCAGATGGATCTTACTGTAAAGAATTAAGCTATGTAATCACACTTGCAGAAGAAAATGTTTGCACTTTGTTACAATGTACCCTACTTTTATCAATAGATTCTGACTATGAAGACCCTAGTGCCTCCAGCAAACAAGTTGAGGTTCGGGGGAGAGACTTGAGTGCCTGTGCAATTGCACCACAGCCATTACGCACTGCTATAGCCTTTATATAGTGAAGTTTTAATAACCTAAGTTATGACCAAGTGTTCTGCACTTTTTCTGTCCTTCGGGAGTGAGCACCCTAGTGGGCAGGGGTCCATCTCCTTCACTCTACTCCTGTAATTGTGGAAGAACTGTTTGGGACAAGAAGTAGAATGACTATGTGTAGACTGTCTGTGATTTAATTCCAGGAATTTAGTGGAGGATAAAGCCAACTAAACTCAGCGTACACTTTTTTTAAATTTGTGGAACAGAGTTTAGCATCTTTTTAGCCTGCCATAGTTTTTTATGACATAAATCATACCAAGCAATATCAAACCCATTGTAAGTTATATGAGGACAGGATGTTTTAAGGAAAAAGTGTCTACCCTGTTTTAATCAAAAGACTAATCCACCATGATGTGATGAACTATTGGTGATGTACCTTACATTTCTGGGTCCATTTTCTTGTTTGGTAGTGCATTTTTCTTATACCTGTGGATAACTGGCCAAATGCAGACAATGCGACTTCACGTTGAGATATTTCCAGTGCAGCTACAATAGAATTAAATAGAACATTTTTGAACAATCTAAAACATCTACCAGAAATGTCAGGTTTTTGGTGTCAGTCCCTCAGAATTGAAGAGAGAATGCTTCTTTCTAGACTTTTGCACCAACGTTCAACAATTACACAGAGAGAAATCCATTGTAGAAGAGGAACAGATACCAATTTCTCCACTGACAGTATCAGTTTTATAGTGACAGTGACAAGACGTGTGAAATCACGAACTGAAGTAGATGAGGCAGATTAAGAGGAAGTGGATACAGCAAAAAGGTAAATTACAACCATAACTCCTGGAATGCATTGAACACCACTGATTGGTGATAACAGTGTAAGTATCTGAGGGTGGAATTTTCCACCACTCTTGATGTACTCAAGAGGATTAAGTTAGACGCTAGATGACCCACCCCTTGCCAATACACACACACACACACACACACAAGCAGCCAGTCACACTTCCTGATCCCTGTTGTCTTATATACCCATGGTGCAGGACTTTGATAGCATTTATGACACCTGAGTGAATGAGTGGTGTTCAGGATTCGATCTGCTTTGCTCTCTGAGGCTCACCACACACAGGAGAAAACTTCTGACTGCTTCTACAGATGGCAAGTAAAAAAAAACAAAGCGCAGACTGTCTACCATCAATATTTTATAACCACTATGAGCTTTAGTGTGAGGGGGAGTGAAGACGAAGATAAGGGATGGTGAAACCAATGAATGCAACACAGACAAATAAAAGGAAGAATGGTTAAATGGGAGAGAAACATAATAGGAAGCGAGTAAGAAATATTAAAAGGGATAGGGAGTGAGATGGACTGGGCGAAGGAGGAGGAATTAATCTTGGAGAAGGGTCTTGATAGACGGTTGTCTCAGTACTTAATCACTCAATCAGCAGTGAAGCAAAACTAAGCTCATAAATAAAACAGTAGATGTTGCTAATGTGTCAGTTGGCATGCCTTTAGATGCTCCCATCCGGTGGCTGTTTTCAGCTGCGTGGGAGAGTTGACAGCTTTGTAGTTGCCGTCTTGCGTCTTCTTTTTTTTTCTGCAGCTGCGCTTTTGAACTAGGACAGGTTTTTAGCAGCACAAAATTGTATAAGATGAAATGATTCTACAGGTGTAGTAGAATGGTATGGGGAGATGGTGATGGGAAGGTAAGTGTGGGAGGGAGAGATGAAACCTTTGCTTTTTCCTCTTGGGCTTTTCCTCTGAAGATTTTGTTGAGGGAAATGTTGAGCTGTGGACCTCATCTGCTTGAGTTACACCGAGGCCTTCAAAAGAAGAGAAGGATGACAACAAAGAGATGGGAAGAGGGACGATGAGCAGCACAACAGAGGAATTAAGATACAAAGAAAATTCATCTCTCATGGCAAATGAATGGATATGGATGGAATGGGAAGGCTGTTTATTATAATAACTAGTTCTTCTGGAATTATGTTGAGTTCACAGTCATCATCTAATTATCAATTACTATTAATTAATAGTAGAGAGGATTTTCTTGTGTTCAGTTTTAATGTGACAGAGATGAGATGGGGATTAGATGTGGTTCATGGAGCTATAATGGACAAAATCAACTTCACATTGCAGTCCTGAAGTCACAATATTCATAGTGTTGTGTGGATGTGTGGTCCATACCAGGACACAAGTCAACCTGCCACATTGTGGTCCTTCATGCAACGACAGTTCT
>CABFOQ010050002.1:0-11172 GCA_900660455.1 Gephyroberyx darwinii | reverse complement strand
CCTTCTTCACTGACGAGACGGCGCAGGTGCTCATCCAGGCTCTTGTCATCTCCCACCTGGACTACTGCAACTCCCTCCTTGCTGGTGCCCTGGCGTCTGCCATCAGACCTCTAGAGCTTGTTCAGAAAGCTGCAGCTCGTCTGTTCAACCGCCCCAAGTTCTCCCACACAACTACCCTTCTCCGTTCTCTACACTGGCTCCCTGTAGCAGCTCGCATCCAGTTTAAGACCCTGGTGCTAGCCTATAGGGCAGTGAAAGGAACAGCTCCTTCCTACCTCCAGGCTATGGTCAAGCCTTACACCCCTGCCCGACCACTTCACTCTGCTACCCCATCGCTCCAACACCCCTGCGGCCGATCTACATGGTCACGGCTCTTCTCTGTCCTGGCCCCACAGTGGTGGAATGAACCCCCCACTGATGTCAGGACAGCAGAGTCGCTGCCCATCTTTCACCGCAGGCTGAAAACCCACCTCTTCAAGAAACACTACCCTGACCCTTCCTCTTAGCACTTGCTTACTTGTCTTCACTTATTTGTCTTAGTTCTTGTTTATTTGCTTCACTTATTTCTCATTTGTTTAAATAAAAAGTAGGTAGCTAACTTATTGCACTTTTACTTGAGCACTGGTTCTGCTCTTAGATGCTTGTTTAGGAAGGAAATGCACTTTTGATTTCTGGTGACTAGTAGTCCTCTTGCCAACTATGTTGAATGCACTTATTGTAAGTCGCCTTTGATAAAAAAAAGCGTCTGCAAAATGACTGTAATAATATAATAATAACTAGGGAGTCTATAAGGTGCTCAAGTCAACATCATGGCTGGTGTAATCCTCATAGACTCGCCACCATGCTAATGGGTTTCTAAAGGTTTCCAAAAATAACCCGCAATGTTGTAAATAAGACACGCAGCTTTGATTCTAGATTATTTGTTATGTCATATGCTTCACCAAGTCTCTTGATGTAATGTCGGTGGGGAGGGTTAACCCTAACCCGAACCCTTAGATTTGTTTAGTGGAACTCCTCAACGCTGCTGTACAAAAAATGAAAAACAGAAAAGTGATATTTGCTGCTATACAGCAAAAAGTGCAGGTAACTACAACATCGCTGTCACCAGACCAGCCCCTCTCATTGCATTGTTCTCTGTAGCACGGATGAGTGCTGTTAAAATTTTACAACCCTAGGATAGTGCAATGTTTTGTACATTTTTTATAATGTAACAAAAAGCTTTGTGATGATAGGTGTCCAGTAAAAAATGGCCAACATGTATTCCATTGCTCTCTCTGTGTCTGTCAGCAAAGAGGGGATAACATGTGGTTTCTTCACAACCATGGGCCAATGTGCTCACTGTAGTGCTGCCAAACCTGCTGTCCTGGACAGAACATCAAGATGGTAGAGGCAGCAGAAAGCAGAAAACAAGACCCCCTCCCTCCCTCTGAGCAAAAGAATAGTGCTGATAGACAAAATGAAAACCTGAAAACATTGCTTTCTTTTCAGCCCTGTTTGAGTCAGCAGGGACAAGGGGTGACAGAGGTAAATTGGGGTCATCAAACCAAAGAGAGAATATAGCACTTTGTTTGTTACCAAAGGCTCAATGATTGATATACTGTTGACCGAGTGATCTCTCTCTCACTCTCACTCTCTCTCTCGACACCCCTGACTTCTCTTTCCTTGGCTCAAGTTGAATGAAAAATGTACAACTTACTCAGATTTTGGATGTAGCACGGAGGGGCTGTTTAATGGTATCTGTTTTAGCTATTTAGTCTTACCAGTGTCATTTACTGTCATCTGCATTATCCCCCACTGTACCATTGGCCAGGAACACCAGTGTTGGTGTGCATATTCCTACAGTATATTATTAGTAATATATTGCAATTGAGTAGTATGCTTTTTTCACCATTATAAACTGTTCTGTTGTCGTCCCACCCCAACACACACACTCACACACTTCGTGGTCTCTTAGCGCAGCCCTCCTTTGCCCTCTGCTTTGTGCTGTTGCACACTCAGTCACTGCGCAGTGAATGGGAACACGAAGGCCATCGCTCTCCCTCACCACCGCCAGAGAGCACAGTCTCTTCAGCCTTCTCTGACCTAACATTGACACACCTCCATCCTTCCCACCAGTCATTCACCCACACAAACTGCACAGATTATCCCTGAGTAACATCATTGTCCATTAATGGACAATGAGAGAGAGAATTATTCTCTCTCTCACTCTCTCTCACTCTCTCTCACTTTCTCTCACTCTCTCTCTCTCTCTCTCTCTCACTCCCTCGACTCTCTGACCTCTCTTTCCTTGGCTCATGTTGAATTGATAGCAGATGAAAAATGTATAACTTACTCAGATTTTGCAGCAGTTATTCATTTCTAACAAAAGAACATTTGCTAGAGATTCCACAATATTAATGAAAAATTAGTTGCAATGAGGCAATTGATATTTGTAAGTACCATCTGGAGCTGGAACATTGCAGCACTTGTTTATTTTAAACAGTGCAGGCAGACGTTGTTACTCATTAAGCTAATAGACTATTATATTTTAAAGTTGAAAGTTTAGTAGCTGTCTCGTGGCATTTTTTAATATCAAGTAGAGAATGACAAAAAGCAGTAGAGACGAAGGAAAGTGTCAATGCTTTACTAGAAAGCGTTCCTCAAATATTACAACTAATGCAAAGTGATTTACACGAACTCAGTGTTCTTCAAATGCAGGTGTGCTGATAAGAAATCTTGATTTCCATTGATTTGTAGTTATAGCACAGTCTCGTCTCCCAAAACAATTTCTACATTTCATACATTTCTATAGCTTCAACGTGGCACTGCAAACTAGAGCTCTTTGTACCCATGGCACTGAGCAGAGCATTAATTGCTTTAATAATCTTTTGACAGACCACTGCGCCATTACTGGCTCTTGCCACCGTTGCTATGGAAATACTCAATCTCCTTTGCTTTTCAAACTGAGGGACTTGTCAGAATTTAATTTTCACTCAGTCAATCAAATAATCAGAGACAGCAAAATTATCAGAGTACACAACACATAGAAACCCCGCCCCAGCTGACAGAAGCCCAATTCACACACACACAAAGACATAAAAACGAGCTCACAAACACATACGCACAAGGATCAAATTTAGACGTGGATAAAACTTAGTTAAAGGCCCAAGGGAAAGGGAATGTTTTCAGCCCGGTTTTAAAAGAGGTTAGGGCTGGAGCAAACCTCTGCTCATCAAGCAGGGGATTCCAGAGATTGGGAGCATAAAAATTGAAAGCAGATTCGCCGGCTTTCAATTTTACTCTCAGTATAGCTAAAAGGCCCCAGATGATCTGAGAGGCCTAGTAGGCTCATATGTATGGAGTATGTCAGAAATGTATTGTGGTGCCAGGCCATGTAGAGCTTTGTAGACTAGCAGCAGAATCTGGAAATCAATTCTAGTGCTCACAGGAATACTACTGCGAGAGGAAACGTCTAACTTTTGAGATATTTAATTGATAGAATACTGTTCTAGTGATGTTGTTGACGTGAGCCTGGGATGACAAGTCGGAATCCATGATCACACCAAGGTTGACCTGATCCCTGTTTTTGAAACACAGGGAATCAAGGTATGCAGAGAATGTCTGTCTCTACACCCTTGACCCCAGAACGAGTATCTCTGTCTTCTCTCTGTTAAGCTGTAGGAAAAGTTGCATGTCCCGCATAAATATTGTACCGTACATTATGTTTCTGTACGACAAAGTGAAGAGGGAGCATGTACACGTTGAATAATAGGGACGCCATAATTGTCTCCTGTCAAATGTCACACTCTCAGAGTTGAAATTCCCAAGGGAGACAAAGAAATGTCCGCCTCTTTGATAGGAGCTAAACCAGTATATAACTGAGCTAGAGAAAACCCCAGCCCAGTTTTCAAGCCTATGTATAAAAATGTCATGATCAACCGTATCATAAGCCACGTTCAATTCCAGCAGAACTGGCACAGAGAGCCTGTTCGCATCAGTATTTATCCAAAGGTCATTAACTATCTTGACAAGAGCCGTTTCAGTGCTATGGTTAGCACAAAATCCTGATTGGAAACTGTCATGTAAAATGTTGGAGGTAGTTCTCGTAATCTCCCTTGAGGGAAAGGGCACACATAAAACGATCTCTGTGTCATTTGTCATATAATGACATGTTACTAAGGGGTCGTTTTAGGATGTTTCACATAAGAGGAAGAGATGCCCTTTTAGATGCATGTGTAGCAGACGCATGTAGCATGGAGCTGCTGTTTAATGGTATTTTTTTTAGCTATTTAGTCTTACCAGTATCATTTACTGTCATCACTCCCCTCCATTGCAGTTATGGCCACCATCTGCATTATCCCCCACTGTACCATTGGCCAGGAACACCAGTGTTGCTGTGTGCATATTCCTACAGTATATTATTAGTAATATATTGCAATTGACAATTGGCAATTGACACACACACACACACACACACTCACACACTTCGTGGTCTCTTAGCGCAGCCCTCCTTTGCCCTCTGCTTTGTGCTGTTGCGCAGTCACTCAGAGTGAATGGGAACACGAAGGCCATCGCTCTCCCACACCACCGCCAGAGAGCACAGTCTCTTCAGCTTTCTCTGACCTAACATTGACACACCTCCATCCTTCCCGCCCGTCATTCACCCACACAAACTGCACAGATTATCCATTAGTAACATCAGAGAGTTATCAAAATAGGGAAACGGTATTCCAAAAGACAATCAGAATTAATTGTTTTGCTTGCTTCAATATGCAGCAGCTAAGAGGTTACATTGGTTTCTATTTGTCTCACATTCATCTTGGATGAAATATGTACATTTGTACAAGGTTCTCTTATGCACCATTGTCCATTCTTGTTAGTGCAATTCAGTCAAATGCCTGGAGTGTGTGTAAAGAAATAACATTTTAACAGCTTTTTTCTTTACTTTAAGGTTTACCAAAATCCTACTATGAGAAAACATACTGTAAGGCTGTTCAGATTCATCTTGGTTGAAAATAACTTTCAATAACTTTTCAACATTGTGCATATATCTGAAAGCTGAGTGAATTCTGTAGACGTGTGCGTGGTATTTACCAGAGAACCAGATCACCCACTTCTGTTGCCCTTGGTGCTTTGACTACATTCACACTAAAGAACCATAGGACTATCACATGGAAAGTGATTTATCTTTAAAATGTATTCAACACGTAGTACAAAATAGTTAAGAATGAATACATTTTCAAACCAAAAGCGCATCATTTTCCTCATGTATGCTAAATATTGAATGTTTATTAGGTGGCTGGTGAATGGTGCTGCCTGTCTGATGGTCCTGTGGATTTATGACAGCATAGCCTGATGTCCTCTATAGTCACCATTTGTGGGTTAGTGCATCATTCTTTCTGACATCTGAATTGGGCTTCTGTATGAATGCTCACCCTGGATTATGGCTCAAAGGATTATAACATCAAATCCTGTGTATTGGAAAATGAAAAGCGAAGTGGGAATTGAGCATAACATACTATACTCTTTTATCAATATATATATGTATATGGCTCAAGAGACTTTCTGTCAATAGACCAGAAATTGCCTGGATGGACACCAGACAAACCTCAACCTGACGCTGTTCTACAATTAAGGTAATTCATTTTGGGATAACAAAGAATAAAACTCAGGCAGGAATGTGATTCTGTTTCAATCAAACAAGGCCAATTAATTGTAGCCACCATTCATTAGTATGTCATTATTTTGCTAAACTCTCACAGGCTATTACCAACTTCTAGCAATCCAGAAGCTTTCATTCAAGCAAATTTCTGTGTCTACTTGCAGGGGGCAGTAAGGTCAATAGCATGATGTATAGAACCTACCGTGATGGTGGATTTCCCAGCATATTTCCCATATTTTAACAACAAAGGCTTCACCATCTTCTTTTGAGCTACAATCTGCAGGGGGAAAAAAAAACATGAGGCTGTCCTTCAGCCCTCAAGCAGTAAGGAGCAGTGTACAGGAATATGAGTCATCAATACCAGTGACAACTAACCATTTGTTGCCCTGGTAATATAAGTGGCACACACACAACATCGTCTATTTTATATAACATGCAGCTACATCAAACAATTGGACAACAGCAGATGGCGCATTAGTCGGTGGATGGGTCACCTTTCTATTAGTCAAGAGCTCTCCATAGATGTCAATACTACATTAGTATATTTTTCTGGTGTTGCCATGACAGATGCAGGTTATAGGGTTGTGGTTTTCAAACGCGTTCTACTCTTTTTGAGGTCTTATTTGGACAAGTCTAATATAATGTATTAGAGAATGCAGTACTGAGTTTAAGGCTGCAAACCTACCAACCAGCAGTATTCTATTCAGCCTACCTTACATCAAACAGTGCCTACCTGGCCAAGAGTACACTCCACCCCACCCAGGAAGTCGTCATCGCGGGTCCCAATGCTGTGAGTGCCATGGATGTCGTAGACCTCGAATCGCAGCTTCTGAACCTCCTCAAAGTAGTAGTCCAACATGAAGACCTTGGCAAAGACCGGGTGCAGGTTGCTCTTGATCACCTCTGTCCTGTCCAGCTGAGTTGAAACCAGGAGAAAACACATTGAATAAAATATTGAGTTGTGTTTTTGTATTGATTGTTTGAAATATCTAAACATTCCCATAGTTCTTATAATAATATACTATGTGTGTGATTTAAAAGATATTACACATGGGAATCCCTATTTAAACATGGTGACACTGGTCTTGAAAATTACTGATAGCACAAAATGTAAACAAATGCTTATGCTTTAATGCAATTCCTGTAGTAGCAACTTAAGTCCTTGGTTGACAAAGTGAAACCACTTTTACAGACTGGATCCTCTATCATTTGAAGATATGGAAACATAGACAAGTAGTAGTGTTTTGTGGACACACAGTGAACTGTCCATATATTTGTCTGAATGATATCAGAAGACTCAATGGTTCTGACAGCTAAACTCAGGATACACAAAAGATCCATGCTTGTGTTTGAATGCCTGACATATAAAAACGAGATCTCTTGGGGCCCCATATGTTCACGATGTAGGATTTAGCTGCCACACAGCTCCATATATGCTGTCCAACTGTTAGCAAACTGTTAAGAAAAGATCATCACTGAGCACAGCCTATAAAGGGAAGAGGATATCATTAGTACATTTAAGTAACCTAAAAAAAAGGAGTAAATACTTAAAATGGAATGAAATTCACTTCAAAATCCAGTCTAAATCAGAACTGTCATATAACGTACTGTATTTTCATGGACAGTTTAATCAATATTTGGGGGCATGAACAACTCTCTCCCAGAAGTAGAAACCACAGAGCCAGGCCTGAATCTGTTATGCCATCAAAAGACATCATCTGGAGCTGTTTTCTTGCCAATAAATTAGAGACTGACATGGCGGATTCATAGAATGTGTGTTTGAGCTTTTACATCTAAATGAGGGCTTTTGGTAGTTGTATTAAATGTACCAACATACTCCTGTTCATTGTTAGTGGAGCACCTCCAGGCTTTGTGTCTTGACAATGTACAAATTGGACACTCTGCTCCCTTGTTTCTAGCTTTGGTAGGGACACAATTATTTTCAGGATAAAAGACTGAACTGTCCAAGATTTTAAGAATAATATGACTTGGTAACAATGGATTTCAACACAAACTTAAGACTTATTCATCTAAATACATTAAAAAACTTAAAATTAGAAATTATTACACTTCACTTGTTTTTCTGTTTCACCATCTGAAAACTGAAGGGTATGGGGTTGAAATGAATCAGACCTACTGTCACTGCTATGGGGAAATAATGTGACTAGTTCACTTGGGCATAAGAGCCGGTTAAAACTGCTTCACGTTTTCAGGAGTGTGGCAGGTCTTCAACAGTATTATTTAATACACATATGCAGTAATACACTTATACCAAGAACTGGTGGGAGGAGGTTATCAAAAATCAAAAAGACTGAAAAGAAATACCAGCTAGGGCATGGTTCCCTCAGCCTCATTCATCCTCATCTTTTCATTGTCTCTCTTTCTTTCCCTTCCTCTCTGTGTGCCATCTGGATGGACAGATTTGGGATGAATCTGATGAGTCTGTTTGTTGATAAAAGCTAATCAGAGCTACGGAGGATACGTTGTGCTGAAGCCTGTGATGCCTGTTGTTGGTGTCGTGCCAGAGCGAAAGAGATCACTGATATGGGAGCTTGTTGTTGTCTCCAATCAGTTCTTTCAGGTAGGGCACTGTCTCTGTAGCTTGATCATAGCAATAAATATCAACAGAATGAATAGGGTTCTAATTAACTCATTATTATGGGAGCGTGTATCACGGTTTCACTGTAAAGTCGAGTTTACAAAAAGAGGGCACAAAACTGCTGCATGAGAAAATGTTAAGTCATCTCTATCCTGCATCAGGGTTTGTCCTTGGAAGCCCACATGCACTGAAATAAGGTAATAATGAAATAAAGGAGAAACAATGCAAGGAAACAAATAACGCCTATACCACAGTGGGACCTTATAAGCTCATGAGGAGAAAGGGGGTGGTGGCGGTGATACAAATGGACTCAGCTACTTACTCAGTTGTTGGCATTAGTAAACAATTTACATAGCAATGTTGCCTCCCAGTACTGAGGGATTTGACAGCAGAGGAGTGGCCAAATTGTGTGAACTGTCATGGCTGTCGTGTGCTCTGTGGTAAACATCATCACAGCACATAACATTGTATATTTATGTTTTGTATGTATATATAAGGTCACACTTTTGTGACCCCCCTCTCCCCATGATTCATAAGTATGGTAAGAAAAGTTTCAGTCTATGAATATATCTTATTTTAAAAACCGATATATGATACATTCGGCTATTGAAAATTGACACAGATTATATGAAAATGTTTGGAGTAGGAGTTTTTCCTCCCCTTTAAATAGGCATGAGTAGTGTGATAATGGCCAGACTGATATTTCACCATTATCGTACAAGTACATGGTGACACTCTGCTTGTAAGCTCTTCTGAGAGCACAATTTTAATATGAAGTACTCTGAATTATTTGATATTACACTAAGAAGCCATCCCTGCATTTAGAGCTATAAATAACTACTCGTGTATCCGCGTCACACTGGGCCCAGGTTAATTTTCTCATGTAACAACCTCTCCTATCAAATTACAGCTATGACAAATCCCTAACTGTAACTCAACACGATCAGCCAAGCTTCACTTTTATCAATGGCTCATAACAGTATCTCACATAAAACATGGTTTCACATTCATACAGCCCAAACATTATGGTGAGTATCTTCAACAAATGGTTCCCACGACTCTATGATTTGGCTGTGTTGCAGTTAATTATTATCTCCCATTTCCCTGAAAAGAGGAGAATATGTTTGATGAATGGTTGCAGCACAAATTCCACAAAGTTATACATCCTCAGGCTTCAAATACCTTTGAGCATATTCTGTGCTTAACTTAGGCCTATGTTCTAGTTTCCCTCATGAACTGCATGACTTAATTAACAAGAAAATAGGAGACCTGCTGCCTATGCTCCAGCTCAGCCTGGCACTAATGCAAGAAAGTAAACATATTCAACTCAACTCAGATTGCATTGTAACACAACTAAGTAACAAATATAGATTTCATCATGTCACATAATACCAAGGTTTGCTTGTAGACCAGTGGAATATGCTGCTGTACAGAGCACAGTATTTGTATTGCAGAGATTGAGACTGTTTACTCTCTACTGTAATAATATTCTGCAACTGATATTACAATTTTTTATTCTGATACGGATAAACCAGAATCCATTTCAGAAGAAAAACAGCTGCCAGTCCATCAAACCTGCATCGAATCTCCTACCTCTGCCTGGTACTACTTTGTCCTCTGTGATCTTGTCTGTGGCACAGGTTTTGGTATAATGGGAGTGGGATTAAAAAGTCATCCTCAAATATGATGTTTCACATACCACTTTCTTAAACTCTCACCCATTCCAGATAATACTTTGGTAATTTTACTTCAAATCAGATTCAGTTTTGATGTTGGAAAAGGGAGAGAGGTCTGACCAGCTGAACTACCCCCAGCTTTCTGTGTAGAAAAGTTTATCTCATGAGACCATAGCTTGAAATTTGTATGTGTGAGTCACTGATGCAGTTAATTATTATGACTACTGTGTACCACTGAAACAATACCAACAGTCTGAAAGATAAGGGTGCTCACCTCTGTCCACTGTCCTTGGGTCTGCACCATGATGATGACACAGGGGTCTGACTTATTCAACGTGTCTCGGTCCAGCAGGGCTTTGCAAGAGACACGCAGCTCTACTTTAGAGACGCAGGTAGCTGGACCACTGAGGCTGGCTGCTGGGGAGGTGGCCTCCTGAACGTCATTCATCCTGGCTCAGGGCAAGAGGAGCTGCCAACTAGTGAAGCTAGTGAAGATGTGATGCTGTTGATAACTCTGAGGGATGGGAAATGCAGTGGTTGGTTGAAGTATCTCAACGAAGAGAGAGGCTCCCTCACGCTTGACTTGGTACTGATGTCACAAATTGGACAGAGTCTCAGGTCAATGAAGGCACACCGTTATCGATGGCGGTGCTCAAAGCTATCCCCTTGAGAAGGATATCATCTCATCTCCGTAACGAAGGACATGAAGATGGTGAGGTTGTAAGGAGAAGAGTCTTGATCAGATCACTGGAAAGATTAATTAGAGTTGGTGAAATTTAGTGTTTCCTCTTTTCAAATGTTCTTCAGTTCAGTTAAAGAGTTACAGTTAAATTCCCATGCTATCCACAAAGATATCTACACACAGATACACTTATCATTACCATGTTATGCATTCTACCTACCATTGTCTTTTTGGTGTTTCCACTACTCAGGTTAAAATACCAGACAGGTTCAGCATGGAAGTCTGACAAACCGAAGTGGAAAAAACAACTGCTGAAATGTTGTTTGTGTACTCTACTAAGGCATTAGCAGACAACCGCAGGCTCTTCTATTCTAAAACGCAATCTGTTGTGTAAACTGATTAAAGTGGTTGATGAAATTTAGAAACCAACAGACACATGGCTAGTGGAGGAAAAAAATAAAAAAGTAGCTTTCTTGCCCAGAGGCCGTCACAGTATAAAGAATGGTTCCCCCATGTGGCAAGTACCTGCCTTTCTGAAGTGTCCTAGAGCAAGACACTTAATTGTTGGTAGATT
>CABFOQ010049995.1:37680-50907 GCA_900660455.1 Gephyroberyx darwinii | reverse complement strand
AAGGGGGAGTGCATAAAAGACACAAACATTTCTTTTACTATATATGAAGTGTTTAAAGTCAATGTACACAGCACCATTTACTTTGCACTGCAGTTTGGCCAAATAGATGTTTTTATTAAAAGTCTTCCTTGTGTTTGGATATAGAAAAACCTGCCAGTTCCTTTTTACAGAAGCTCATTCGCTTCTCTCTCTTTCTCCACTTCATTTTGATTCATTTTGTTGAAATGAAACTGTATTGAGTGTCATGTTCACATTATATGCTTCTGCTTCTGACACTGAAGCAGAGAGCTGATCAAAGCGCTGAGATTCAGTTCAGAGCAAAGAGCACCGTTCATCCTGTTGTGTTCTGTGTGAATTCTGGACTATGTTTTATACAATATGTCTGTGTGCTTCCTTAGCACAACACTGCCGGAGTGAACTGTGAGAAATGCATTGAAGGCTTTTACAGACCTTATGGAGTACCTCCTGATTCTCCTGTTGGATGTATACGTGAGTCACTTTTCCTCTATTTTGTGTGTTACCGTACGATTCAAACGCCCTCATTGCTTAAAGGTTAATTCCAGTAAAATACAAGAGAGACCAAATGTGCAGTTTGACATCCCAACAAACATTTTAACATGGATCATTGAAAACCTGTGTAAATATACTGCCAAAAATAAAGTTGATGTCCATAGCTCAGTTCAAATCGGTTTCCACTGCTGCTTTAATATGACTTTTTGGGTTATTTTTTTGGCATTTTTGCCTTTATTTGACAGTCAGTAGAGAGAGACAGGAAGGATGACATGCGACATAGGTCCCGGGCCGGATCCGAACCCAGGACGTCACGGTTATGTTATGCTTGTTTGGGTTAATGTTAAAGCTGGCCACCTCCTGCATGTCTCCAAACGTAAAATGCTTGCTGAGATACAGTAGAGCAACAGCACAGACAGTTGGGGAACTGAATTAGGTCTCACCATGTAGTTATTTGACCTATGAGGCCAAAACAGCCCTGTGTTCAAAGCATCCCTATCCCTGGGAGACATCAGTGTCTTGTTTGAGACAAATGGCACCATGGCACGGCCACCACCGGCAGCACCACTTATTGTTGCTAAATTTGGCTCCACTCTTGTTTACATTGCTTGAATGGCCCATGGTTGTTCCTCACCATATAAATAGCTGCCAGTTGTGTTTGGACATTAGAAAGCAGTGGAATCAAACTGGTTGCCCTAAGCGCTTTGAAAAGTTGAACCATAGGAGCCACAAACTCAATTAAGTCAGCTTAGCAGCGGAAGGTGTTCACTTAGCAAAGCAGTAAAGGCTCAGTCATTTGTAGAATGTAGGAAGGCAGGGAACACTATACTATTTCGGTGCTTGTTACTCATCTTCTATATAGGTTGTGTACATTTTTTCTATTATTTCTATCTATTCGTGTGACTCCACCAGCCTGCAGGTGTGATGGCAGGACTACAGCCGGCTGTGAGATGGGGTCTGGACGCTGTATCTGCAAGCCAGAGTTCACTGGAGACTACTGTGATCGCTGTGCTGACGGTTACTATGGCTACCCTCAGTGCATTCGTAAGTTTCACTTCAAATCAATTTTACCTGAGGGGTGGATGGATGGATAAATGGGCAGGTGGGAAAACATATGAGGGGCGGATGTGTTATATGTGTCATTCATGCAAGGGAATACTATATCTTTCTCTGGGGCAGATGAATAGTCTCAAACCCAAGCCCTTTGTTTACCAGCATGATTGATGGCTGTGTAACCTCTGTGGCTTGAATTACACCCGTAAGCAATGCAAATGTAGGTTAGAAGAGTTAAGAATAAAAGGGTGATTGAGCAGCTGTGGGTGGTGGAATAAAAGACAGTTGTGCCTTACCGTTGTCCATCTGAATTATGGGTAAGAGGAAACTTCATCAAGTCTCTTAATTGAGGATGTCCTGTTCTGGGCCTCAAAACAGTAGGCCTGTATTTGGGAGCTCAGTGTGTCAAGCTATTCAGGATCTGATGGTGGCTAAGCGAACCCATTCCTTTGATGGCTGTCTTTGGTTTCATGTTCACTTTATTGAGGCATTTGTGTTTCACTCTCAGAGGCCTGTGGTCTGTCAGTTGTCCCCTGAAGGGCAGAATGGGAGTCTTGACAGAAGTATGCAATTGTTGCTGCATGTCCAAATGCAGTGTGAGGAATGTGTGTGTACGCTACAATATAGGCTACCTTCACTGCACATTCCACATGTCACACCTCCGTCTAGGCAAAAGCAAACGTCTAAGCAGATGCGACACACCCAAAGCTTCCCCATCTCATCTCTTTCTGATCCAGCTACAGACCCAGGACGCTGTCAGAGCATAATGATGAACCACCTCATCTTTCATCTTTTTAAGTCATTGTTGGCGGTGTTTTCTCCCTAAGGGCAGTCTGCTGTCTTTCTGTCTTTGACTGACACAAGGCTCTTTTGGGTTTGCCACAGCAATTACCTTCTCTCACACAATGTGGGAGAGCGAGCATGGAATTCAGTTTTCATTTGCATTTGATACAGAAACTCTTTTGAACTACTGAAGAAAAGACACCGATTCTCTTTTCCCCCCCAGAGGGTTTGTCATTCATGCTTTAATTTTCCTATAGACACTTTTGTATATGGAGAGATAAAGAGAATGTACCTAAATCTGGAATGAGTTTTACTAATGTGCTCATGATTAGACACAGAAAAGGATTCACGTCTGTGTTCCCTCAACACATCTAGTCATGCCCTTCACTGTAAAACACGTTGATTGGCCTGTGGTAGACACAAATCATTAACTATAACATACTTTTATACAGTCATCACCACAGAAAACAGTAACAAGCCTGTAGTCTGCCTTTGTTTCTCATGTCATATAAACTAGAAATGAAATGTGGACTGTTAGAATTGGGCTTGACAGAGATTTATCACTAGTTGTAAATATTACACTGGGTCTCTAATCTCTGGGCTGTTACCAGACTAGTCTAAACGTGTAGACAGATGCGTAGAGTCTAGTTTTTAGGAGATGCTTTTCTGCTATTTTGTGTCATTTCTTAGCTATTTTCGACAACGTGTTCTGTAGGTTAGCATTTATTTTAAACTAATTCAAGCTAGAGTAGATCAAAGTTGGTTTATAAATTAATTTATTGTATACAGCTGTAGTCTTACTAGATGTTGGTAGAGGGAGGAAAAGGCCATGATTGTTTGTCGATCGTGATGTTGATAATGATAACAATAACAATAACAATAACAACAACAACAACAACAACAATAATAAACTGTATTTATATAGCACTTTTCATACAAAAGATGTTGCTCAAAGTACTTCACATAAAATTAATAAAAATAATGACAAGACAGGATAAAAATAACAAAAGTAAAACTAAAAAAAGTAACTAACACTAAACTAAATGAACAATTTTGCGCCAGATGACCTTAAACTATATGTTGATGATGATGATGCTTGCCTGAAACTGCATCGACATCTTGCATTGGCGACTGACTGTCTGTCTGTCTGTTATGTTTTATGCAATGTTACTTTTACTACTTGCTGTGAAAGGGGACAAAATAAAGCTGAAACTTGAACTTGAACACAGTTTGTAGTAGCTGGTGGTCTTGATTTCATGTGTTGTGTTTGTATTCAGGATATCCCATATACCAGACGACCACCAAATCCCCTGCAGGTCATATTGTGGGTAAGCTCAGTAAACAATACTGCAATGTAATCTGACAGCCATTTTAAAAAAACAACAACATTTAAACAATCATTTAAAATGCCATTTAACTCTCGGTTCTCTCTCTCCTATCCCTCTTTTCTTCTCCATCTCTCTCTCTCTCTCTCTATAGAGACCACTTCTTGCCCTCGTGGTTATTTCGGATCACCCAGCTGTCAGCGTGAGTGTGATTAGTCCTGCTGTATTATGCTACACTAGGGGTGATTACACGGCTATGCTATGCTAACAGATTTTATTGCTTCTTAGCCATTTGCAGATTATATAGGGCTATTAAAGGTCATCGTGTGAAAACAAAGCTGTGATATACTGCAATATTGTGGTTTCATGGGTAGGTTGAAATACTGGTGCAATACATTGTCTGAATGAGTAAATGATGTACTGCTGCAGTGTTTTGACAACTGTCCAGCGTAGCAGTCTGATTAGAAATGATCATGTCTCTCAGTGGGGATTCAAGTTCAAGTGGTCTCTGTCCTCTCATGATAGCAATAGTCAGTTGGGATTATTCAAGGAGAAACAATCAGCCTATTAATAGCTATGCCCCCCCCCTCCCCAAATTCCCTTTTCTATTTTCCTTCAAGCTGGGATCAGTTTGGGAAAAGCCTGATTTGTAACAGCATTTCAGGACATTCAGTCCATGTCTGTTTCTATGTGATTGTTTGTCTGAGAATGTAGGCAACCAATAACCTTTCTTTAACTTGTCTTTTCAATAACTTGTCTTTCATCCTCTGTGCTGACTGAGAAGGAATTTCACCAAATGTTTTTACTGTTCGGGAGCTGCTTAGGGGCAAAGTAAACGGTGGCAGTATTCTCTGGTGACTGACTCAGCGCCAAGTCTATTCACATATCAGTGCCTGGTCAGACTTGGCAAGACATGGGCACCAGTGGACCAGTACAGTGCCACAAAACGAGTCTAGTTTAACTGACAGTAGCTGAAGTATTTGTCATTTGCTCTTGTTCAGCTGGACCAAAGACAGGGCTCAGAATCATTTACTTGGCAGGCCTTGGGAATGACTACGGGGTTCCTCTTTTGAATTCCTGAGTGTGAATTAAATCGGATTACTTTTGTCATCTAAATAAGCATTTCTTATGTGTTTGTGTACAGAGTGTGTATGTGACTACAGTGGATCAGTGTATGAGGTGTGTGATGCCTCAGGGCGCTGCCTGTGCCGCCAGAGGGTGGAGGGGGAGCGATGTGACCGCTGTCAACCAGGATACCACTCCTTCCCAAACTGCCAGGGTGAGAGAGAATCACCAAACCCCTGAATCAGACCCTGTTAGAATATTGAATGATGCCTTCACTATATATCAGAATGGGCACTAAACAAACCTTGGCCATCAAAACATAACCATGATGAATTTAGTCATATTATTACATTTTAAAACACATAGTTCTAGCACCAAGTCATACCACAGACCTTGGCGAAGGAGCTTCAGACCCTCGGGGTGGTCGCATACAAGTTTGTGTGTACTCGCTGTGGCTTTCTATTGTTTTTTACACTCCAAGTTGTAACCGTAATCTAAGGAAACACTCAGAGAACGACAACAACAATGGCTGTGGTGAAAGCAGCTGAGGGAATATGAGGATTTAGAAGCTGCTTCATCCCACTGAGCAATTATATGTGGAGTAGCTTTAAGCTTTAAAAGATGTCTGAATGGTTTATAGCACCTGGGCTAAAAGTAGGCTGCATAGAGTTTAAAAGTGAAAGTCTGTCTAAGAAAATTGAAGCATTTTCTTGTACATATGGACGTCCCTGGTGCATATTTGAAAGTTGAAAGTTGAGTTCATAGTTGAAAAGATGTCTAGTGCTCATTGGGATTAGTTATAATGGTGCAGATATCCCTCAACAAGCTCAGTGTGCCAAGCCTCAAAACAATCGGATGTTAACACGGAGATGTAAACAAAGGCATTGAACGACAAAGTGAAAGGCAAAAGGCAGCACAACCAATCACGTGATACTTTAGACCAATTACAGATGGTCACACAGTGAAAGCTGCTGTGCAAAGAATTCGACTACTTCAGCCAGCAAGCCTGTGCACACCGTGTGAGTCTGAAACCGATGCTTGTAAACTCTCTTTTAAAAAGTGCTGTATAAATAAAGTTTATTAAGTTTATGAAGTTTATTATGAAGTTTATTATGATTATAGTTATAACAAAAGCCGCTGTTCACTACCGTTGCTGTCTCCCTCCAGTGTGTCGCTGTGATGGGGCTGGTGTAACCGACAGAGTCTGCAGTCCAAGTGGTCAGTGTAGTTGCTTCACCAACTATGAGGGGCAGCAGTGTGACCAATGTGCGCCAGGCTACTATGGATACCCAGACTGTGCTGGTGAGTGGGATTGCCCCTCTATTTTCATTGCGGCCACACCCGTGTCACTACAACAGACACCGATTGGGTCTATGTGACCTTTGCATATCCTACTGCTGGTGGAAAAAATGCTGCTGCTGGTTTCATTGGGCTTACCGTGGCTTCCTGGGAGCAGAACATCCTGATTCTCCCACAGTATCCCATAAAGCCCTAGGCTGTCACCCACATTGATTTATTGGATGTATTCTACTCAGCATAACATTTCACAGAGAGATAGATTATAGAGATAAATATGGGCTTGTTCTTCCTTTATAAGGAATGTCATCTCCAAGATTAGGCCATTGGGAACCAGTTTCCTTTCGGTGCCCTTCTCTTGAAGTGGACACAGACACAACATATGGAAACCAGTTCCAGGAAACAGCAGCACTTAGGAGGAATGGTTTCAAGCCCTTTTCACATCACTGACCATGATGACACCATAGGCTTACATGTTATGTTTTTGCTTCCTCTGCTTCTTGGTTCCTGTCTTCAGCCTGCCGGTGTTCCCGGGAGGGCTCCTATGGCACTACATGCAACTCACTGTCAGGCCAGTGCATGTGTCTCCCAGGGGTGGTGGGCCAGCAGTGTGACCGCTGTGCTGGCTCAGGACTCAGGTTCCCCCAGTGCTCAGGTAACCACACTGGACACACAGACACCCATAACTAGTCATTTTGTGACTGAGACCGAATGAGTTGGCTGCGGTGTTTTATGGTAGGTATTTTGTAAGACAATATCCTCTTAATGGGGAATTTGAAGCTGTTTAATGTGTTTATTGTTCTCATATCTTGAAAGACACTTCAGTTCAGTCACCTTTGATATTATCCAAACAAAGTACAGTGCTCTTGGACCACAGTTGACAGCCCTCTGCATCAACTAGCCATAAAAGTTAATGATTTACTGACTTGTTTTAAAGACTACAGGATTATGTCAGCATGTCAAATCATTGTGTGTTCATTGCGTGTTTTCAGCCTCCATCAGTCTGTGTAATCCAGCAGGTTCAGAGGTCACGGATCCTCAAACGGTATGCCACTCTCAGTATTTCCTATCTATCATAGCCCAACCTTGATCATGTTTTTTTTATTAGCCCTGGTTATAAGAGTAGTTACAGTCTGAAAGCGGCACCACCCCTTTGGGTGTGGATTCACGTGTATTCACATTCCTGGATCTGATAACACTGCTGTGCTGCCAAACCTTCTTCTGGCAGGGATTACAAGGAAGTGTTTTTTTTTTCTTGCTTGAAGTGAGACTAAACTCTAATCAAAAAAGGAAAAGAGACTTCCTTCAATTTTGAAGAAGAAGAAAAATAACAATGTAGAGCAATGCACCAGCAATTCAGGGTTTCAGGGAAGCTGATTTTCCCCCTTTTATTTTGGAACATATCTTGTGTAAAATACCCAATTTGAAAGAAAGCACTATAATTGTAAATATTGAATCATTCAGAAAGCTGGCACTATAGCACAAAATGCAAACACTGGCAACTGATTGCAAACTATTTGATAGTGAACAATCAGGGCAAATATGAAGCTTGTTATAGTAAACTAATACGAAAACTAGATATTACAAGACATTTAGTTTTTGGTTATGTAAGAGTAAAAAAGAGAATGAATGTTGGGTAGAGACTTTTTGGCTGTTTTTAGTGTGAATGCTAACTATTCCATGAGATGGCACTATCCTGTAGACATACTTGTTAGGCCTCCATGAGCGTCTCTTACTCTGCCATCGCCATATAAAGTTAAACTAAATAAAAACGAAACTAAAACTACCAAACCCACACTGAAAACTAAAACTGAAATGAAACTGAAATTGAACTAAAAATTGAAAATTGAAAACTGAATCTGAAACTAACTAATCTCCCTGGCATATATAACCATGTTTTCAATGTCAATAATCCCAACAGATATCTCACTGATTCTTTATCTGTAGTCTCATGGCTTCTGCCGCTGCCTACCAAATGTGGAGGGAGTGCTGTGTGACAGATGTAAACCTCTCTACTGGAACCTGGCTACAGACAACCCTAGAGGCTGTATAGGTAAGTGGCCAGTGATAGGAAATACATGACCACTTGCATCCATTTGGCCACCAAGTATGCTTTTTACTCAGTCATTTGGAGAGCGTTTGGGAGTAATCCACTTGTCTGGACTGGGGTCGGTGCACCTCCGATACAGCTTTCCAAATGAAAATCATAGCTGCACACCTGTGAGCCAAAAGTGCTCCAGTCGGTGTTTTTCTCCCCAGCAGTATTAGTCCTGATCGCTAGTCCCATTTTTTCCAGCAGCATTAAATCACCGATAGCAACCTGAAGAGGCGCTGATATGGGTCTTGGCCTCTCTTACCCGGGGGGATATGTCAACACACCCCTGTCAACAAAGCTGGATCTGCCTTCCTGTCCCTCAGAGTGAAGTTGGGGGAAAACACGTTAATGCAGGCAAATTCTTGTTGGCTGCTTTCCACGTGGAACTGCAGAGGCACTTCAGACTGTGACACTACAGGAATAATAACTCATAAAATAACCACAGTGACATTTTCAAAACATGCAGTACCCCTGGACCCCCACTCCACCCTTCCCCAAAAAACAACAACGATACACTAATCCTCTAAAAATACTTAATAAAGGAATAATAAGGTGAATGGTAGCTGGCTCCCATTATCCAGCCAGAGAGGGAACAGCCTCATGCTTTGTCCGGATACCTGTCTAATGTTACAGTTCTGCTCTCCAGCAAGAATGTTATCACTGCCAGGCTGCCAGGAGATACAAGAAGGGGAAAAAAGAGCTTTTAATATCCTAAGAATGCCTCAGGTTGACTGTGGCTGGACATTAAGGAGAGTCTTTTTTTCTGTGGGTTGAAAGCAAGCTGTGGCAGTAAAGCTCCTCTGGGCCTTTGATGTGCAGCTCTCTGAGGATTGGGGGGTTTTGTGCTGCCGTGTTTCATCCATGAAAGTGGGAGAATCCTGTAATCAGAGTCTATTCACTGTAGACCCCCCCCCCTCCCTCTCTCTCTCCCCAGAGTGTCGGTGTGATGTAAAAGGGACCCTGAGTGGTGTTGGGGAGTGCCAGCAGGTGAGTCTGCCTGCAGTCTTTCTATGGCTGACACCGGTCTATTAATCCAAGATTGTTCCTACTAATCTACGGACAATTATCTCACAGAGTTCTGTCAATCAGCTTAGCCACAATTTTACAACGTTTACTCATAGTTCATTTAACTTATTTTGTCTCATATCCTCACTATTATCCTCTTCCCTCTCTAGAAAAATGGACAGTGTCACTGTAAGCCTAATGCATGTGGACATGCGTGTGACACCTGTAAGGACGGATACTTCCTGCTGCAGAAACGGAACTATTTCGGTTGTCAAGGTAAGATACCAATCCTGACTATACCTAAACCGATCTCACTAAAATGTACCGTATACTTTGTGTTATCCCAACTAATATGAAGCACTGCATGTTAACTCTAAATGTCTATTAAATAAGACCTGTATGATATGTGCTCCTGTCTCCCATTCATTCTGCTCCTTTTAACCAAATATAACATATGAGCAATAACATGCAAGTTGATCTCTCCAAGACTGCACGTTAAAATCAATCTAGGTTTTTCTTTAATCCCAAATAATTATTTCCCTCTTCCTGATAGGCTGTCAGTGTGATGTAGGCGGTGCCATTGGCAGGGCCTGTGATGAGGTGTCGGGACAATGTCAGTGTCGGAAGAATGTCGTAGGCCGTACCTGCACTGAGTAAGATATCACTGACTAATACCTTAATACATGACATAAGACGCGATCATCATTTTTCATATTTTTAGAAATATACTACTCTTTACATCCGTGTGCAAATCAAGACCACTGTGTTAACTGTATGAACCTCTACCCCACTAGGCCAGCACCGAGCCACTACTTTCCCACCCTACACCAACTGAAGTTTGAGGTGGAGGATGGCACCACTCCCAACGCCAGGCCTGTGCGCTTTGGTTATGACCCTCAAGAGTTCCCACAATTCAGCTGGAGAGGTTATGCTGTTATGTCCCCTGCTCAGGTTGGATGATATTCATCACCTTTATGCATTGCAACCTTGAGATACATTGCAGATGTTGACGCGATTATGACAATAAAGTATGTCTGGAAAAAGTCTAGATTTGGGACTACCTTGTCAATAATCAATCATTTTGCCTTTTTCAATCTATTCTAATACCACCACGATTTCCTTCCCTTTTACCTCTGAGCTGGTACTCCTACTTGAAGCACATACCTATTTAGTACATTTGGGCTGTCTCAGGGTTGCTCTCCTAGCACTAATCCTATGTCTTCTCAGCCAGAGGTGATCCTAACGCTTGCCCTTGGCTTTCCTGGGCCTTTCCATATTGTAATGCGCTACGCCACCACCCCCCGCCAAACGGGGACAGCACGAGTGAGAGCAAGGATCTTAGTGGTGGACGAAGCTGGCTTTCACTCTTGCTGTGACTGTAAGTGAAGGGCTCTCCTTCCTTTAGCTTTCTTTTCCTCTCTTGTCCTTTCTGGCTCTCTGTTCATTAACCTGCTATATTTCTTTATCTGCCTGGCCTACTAGAGACTTATTAACCTGTCCCTTAACCCTGACCCCACCCCTCCACTCAAACCTGTGCCTCCAGTCAGCTGTGTGTCCCCCTTCCCCCCCCTGTCTGCAGAGTGAAGTCAGAGTAACAGTGCATGTTGACGTGAAAGATGCAAGGCAGCCCCTGTTCTCCCTGTTCCGTGTGGTTCTGCGGTTCACTAACCCCAGCGGCACCAGTGTGACTGGTAGCATCAAGGCTACCAATAATAGGGGCACGGAAGGTAAGGCTAAATCAATGCATGATGTGTCTAATCTATTACCCAGCTGATGAAAACCCACCCTTCACTTATTATCTTCACTCTCAACTATGAATGTGATTGTACAACCTGTGTTGCTTGGGTGTCCTACAGGGTCCGATCAGAGTAAGGAGGTAGTATTCCCCGCCAGTCCCTCCCCCACCTTCCTCACTGTCCCAGGAGAGGGCTTCGCTGAGCCCTTTGCTCTCACCCCGGGGAAATGGATCATCCACATACGGGCACAGGGGGTTCTGCTGGTGAGTTCAATAATGATGTAGAAAGGATGTCATGTACAGAATAAGAAAAGGAAAAAAACAATAATCATTTCTTTATTATGTGTCTTTTTTTTATTCCCGAGGATTATTGTGCTCACATCATATAAGACACGACTTCATTCATCCGTTCATCATTTCTCCATTGAAAATAAGAAATGTACAATAGACTTAATAGAGTCAATACTGAATCCATCACGCTCACTCCACAGGATTATTTAGTACTGCTGCCCCGGGATTACTACGAGGCACCTCTGCTGCAGGAGAAGATCACACAGCCCTGCACGTACACATCCACCGCAAACAGGGACACAAAGTATTTACTGAATTTTACTATTAAATTATTTGTTAAACTTAGCTTAACTTACCTTGGTATTGTGCCCAGATCAAACAAAACAAGCACGATAATGTGTTTATCTCTGTGACCGTTGTTGTTAGTGGTACATTCTCACTGCTGTTCCTGCCTGTGTGTCTCTCTCAGCTGTCTGTTGTACAAGCATGTGGTGATGGATGGGTTCAGCTCTGCCCTGGGCTCTCAGGCTAAGTTCTCTACCCGCAGTGGACGCAGGAGGAGGCAGGCTCGTGTGCGGCGGCCCACCCCGGATCACCCTGAGATGGCCTCTCTCAACGGGAGACAGGTGGGAAGGTTTACATGCTTATATGCAATATAGAGACTTACAAATATACATGTTAACACACACATGCTTACGTTGGTGGCCTGTTAGTTTCAGAACTGATCTTAAGATTGTACAGATCATTTTTAAGGCATTGATGGGTTTAGCACCAAGCTGTATCACAGACCATTTAAACCCATATGACACTATCGGCTACTCCAAAATCCAGATTAAGAAGAGATCGGGGCTCCCTACCTGTCCAAAGAGCTTAGTCTGGCTAAATCTGTCTGTCTTCCCGTTATTATTTTATGATGAAGTTGTATGTGAATGTCAGGCGGTGTGTTTTGTCACTTGTGTCCTACAGTCTCAGCTCCAGCTGGGTCTGCGTGTGGCTCGCCCTGGTCCATATGCTCTTGTCCTGGAGTACGCCAGCGAGGTGGACACTGTCCAGAATGTCAACCTACTCATCAGTGGCCAGTCAGATGGCCAGATCCTGGCCAGGGCCAACATTTACAGCTGTGCCTACAGGTGTGTGCTGTACTTTGGTGCACCAGTTTATTGTGTATACATTGTGTAAATAAAATGATATCCCAGAAAGTCCCAGTTCATTTATGTTTTTCAGCTGTTGTTTGTTGCAACCCCTGCAGCTTTCTGTGTCGGACTGTGGCAGTGGACAGTAATAACCGGGTGGCGGAGCTGCAGCTTACTCACAAGGCTGAGCTTCTCCTGCAGACTTCCACAGCCTCATTCCTGCTGGTGAGGCAAAAGTTTCCAGAAGGCGCAATTATCACAGCTTATCCATTGAACATCAGTGTGAATTTTTTCATGAGCATGTTTTTCTCTGTAGTATAAAGTGTATGCAGTGCCTGCAGAGGAGTTCTCCATGGAGTTTGTAGATCCCAAGGTGCTCTGTGTCTCCATCCATGGCCGCTTCACTGAGGACAGGTAAGTCGCTGTGACTATACTCCATCATGGTTTTAATAACAAGACAGAGACAAGCTGTTATTTTGGAGATGACACTACTAGCTTTCCCTTGTGCTGTTCTTGTGGAGTGTGACGACACACATCTGTTTTCCAGGTGTGACTGGAGGCATGTTTTACCTGAGGCTGTTAGATCAATCGGTCAATCTCTCTCTCTCTCTCTCTCTCTCTCTCTCTCTCTCAGTCTGACAGTAAATTGTGACTTGCTGGAAGCAGAGGGATTATCAGAAATAGAGGGATAATCCAAGCCATTCTGATATTAATACTTGAAAATAAAGCAAATCCCTGCATGACATAATTCTGTTGATCCATAAACAGTGATATAAATAGAGAGAGGATGATCAGCAGGAAGAGGATCGACAGCAGCTGTTTATCACACTCTCTCTGTTAGACCCCAAAGCACAGATGGGATTTTGATGACAAAAGTTGTAAAAACTTGTGGATTATTTCTCTCTCTCTCTCTTTCTCTCTCTCTCTCTCTCTCTC